>NWSH02000560.1:11881547-11897095 GCA_002382865.2 Heliothis virescens
TATAAAAGTAGATGGTAAGCCACTAGAGGAAGTAACCCACTTCAAATACCTCGGAAGCAATATAAGACATGATAACACCCTAGCTTCAGAGATACCACTACGCATCGCAAATGCTGCTGCAACCTTTGGGCGCCTCAATGATCGTGTCTGGAGATCCCATGACATAAAACTACAAACTAAAATTGACGTGTACAAAGCATTAGTAATGCCTGTGCTTCTGTACGGCGCAGAGACGTGGTGCCTCTACAAGTCCGATATAAAAAAGCTCGACACATTCCATCTTAGGTGTCTTAGGTCCATCCTAAGAATTAAGTGGCAAGATCACGTCCCCAATACAGAGGTATTTCGACGCTCTAATGTGTATGGAATGGGGGCTCTATTAATGCAGCGGCAACTCCGGTGGTGTGGACACGTCCTTCGTATGGACAACCATCGTCTACCTAAAGCGGTCTTCTATTCCGAAATGGGGGAAGGTAAACGGAAGCAAGGAGGACAATATCTCCGCTACAAGGACGTGTTCAAAAGACATCTGAAAGCTTGCGCTATTGACCCTCTTAAATAGTCAATCGTGCGTAAAAAACCATCATGATAACGTCAAAGCTATTCGAAGTAAAAAGACTCGAAACCTAGACGAAAAAACGCCAATCACTAAAAGAGAGAACCTAAGCCTACTACACCTATACTCTCAATAGTGCTCAGCTGTACTGCAGCGCTTGGACGAGTCTTTAAATCTAAAACTCGGTCTAGCCAGTCACATTAGGGCTCACGCTAGGAGGTTAAATTTCATGTCGCCGTTATCGAAATCGATAAGGAGGTATAACCTCAATTTTGTTGACACATGATTGACAATGACGTCACACAGCTGGTTTTCAAAATGACAAGACTAGTTGGCGAAAACTCCGTGAAACACTCGATATCGATTTTTGTGATTTTCTCTGGCTATGTCCATATATGATGTCGCGAGGAAGATTCATCATAATATCATAATATTATGTTTCCTTTTTTAATTATCCGTTTCAGCAACCTTTTTTCGAATAAAAACCTTGTTGGAAAACCTGTGATCCATTCATTACAATCAATAGATCCCAAAATCCTTTCTTTTTATTTTCAATAGAAAATTGTATTTTATTTTTTCTATAAAAAGGTAAAAGTAAGCTCTCTACATTTTTAACTGATTTTCAAGCTAAAATATTCGCAGTCGCAATGTAACACGGTTCCGCATCATCAAATTCCGATGAACCTAAATATAACCTGCACAAGTTCATTGACTGATTGACAATCAAATTTCCGAACGAAACGAAACGTACTTCGTCGACTGCATTGCATCAAAAGACCACATATTTCGGTGTTTTGCTGATATTTTTTCATTTTTACTAATGCGTTCAGTATCCTAGTTAGTTATGGGATGGTATTGACCAGTTATATATGCAACGTAAGTTCATTATTAGTGGAATAGTGGGTGTGTAGCGGGGGCTGTTGATGTGTCCATTGATGGGTCGCGCTCGGTGAATGTTGTTTACGGTTTGGTGTGAGTGCGTCGCAGTAGAGGCGCAGGGGGCGGCGGCGCGATGCACGAGCTACTGAAGCATGTGCTGACGGAGCGGGACCTCACCCGCGCCGGCGACATCTTCGCGATCCCAGACGCTGACATCGTCGACGACCTCAACGAAGTGGTGAGTCTCACTGCTTATAAACACACAGCTAGTACAGCCTGTTCTCGTCCTACCAGGAATTAGAAAACTATGTAAATTATGCCCGACTCTCTTGCACACAGAATACGAAATTTCTTGTTAGTTAAACAAGTTCCAAGTAATGAATTGAAATGGCACTTGCAATAACTTATGAATCATTATTTTATTCTACAGAATTAAATTAATGTCAACAGTAAATTAATACCTATAACTTATAACATTTTGCTATTTTCCTCTAATGTTTATGTTTAATATTCTTATTATTAATTGTTAGTGACATAAATAGCCTTAATTTTATAGACATTTATTAAATACTTAATTATAAAAGTTGGAAAGAAATTTGTTTCCTATATACATTCAAGGAGAATTATAATTGAAATCTCTGCCTCAAAATAGGTTATTTCTCAATCAGAGCAATGCATTGGAGATACCACTAATTTAGTGAAGATAATCCGTTTATCAGGACAGTGAATTTATTGTAAATCATTGAATTACGTCATCAATGATAAGTTAAGTAAGTTATATGTAGAGTAGTAAATAAAATGCATGATTGTTGCAGTTGAAACAAATAACTGAGATTTCTTCACGGCCAGACTACTGTCGGAATGACCGAGACCAGGCTCTGATAGAGATATGTGTTGCAAGAGTCACATCATGTGTGAAGGAGACAAGCACCCTGGACAAGTACTGTGGAGCCCTAGTGGCACTGCTGGAGTCCTGTCTGCACCACAACCTGATGCCACTCGGTCACCTCCGGGATGACGATCCACCTCATGCTAAGATTGCTTCAGATATTATAGCATGCATTGTTTTGGTAAGACTATTTGAAAAATTACAATTATTTTCTCACAATTATGTATTATTATGTTTTCATGAAGGTAATGTTTTTTGTTAGTACTTCTACCATTTGTCAAGGAAATAATGGATCAATCTCTATATGCTGACCTAATACATGAGCTGCAACTTCCTAAACAGGAAATATGTGCATCTTGATTCTAAGAATTAATATTTAGTGGTTTTCCTTAAATGGTACTTTTTTGTTGGAAAACATGATATAATAGTATGCTTTTTACAATTATTGTATGGGTTTATACCTGCATGACATAATTTTTAAAAGGTCAATTACAATTAAAAGAAACTACAAAAACTCTGACAAGGAAAACATTTAAAAAAATCTCACTTAATTTTATTTCATGTTAAACTTATTATGCCATTAGATCATTAGACAAATTACCATTTCATACCTAGCTTAAAACTCAAAAAAAAACCATTAAATTTTTTTATCTGTTTGGGTACATTGTCACTACCCTTTCCCAACTATTTTGGGGTCGGCTTCCAATCTAACCGGATGCAGCAATACATCTTTAACACTTGTTATAAATTCCTATAACAACTTGTCCAGGTATCGTTCCCGCTGCAGTCCGACAAAGAGAACTACGCCAACAAGAGCGTGATGGAGCTGTTCCTGCCGGTGGCGGTGCAGTTCCTGCACAAGGGCAACCGCGAGATCTCCCGGCACATGGCGCGCTACCTCTCCCTCGCTGCTGTACATCACGCGGTGCTGCTCAAGCCGCATGTGCAGACTATCATGGATTCTATTATGTCTGGTAAGATTAGTAACACATATTTTGGATGTGAATGGCAGTATTATCTTATACTAGCTTCCGCCAGCGGTTTTACCCGCTTTCCTGTGAGAACTTCTGCACGCACGCGGATAAAATTAAAGGCAACGGGTTACCCTACACTGAAAGAATTTTTTAAATTGGACCAGTAGTTCCTGAAATTAGCGCTTGAACGCGCTAATTTCAGGAACTGCTGGTCCGAAAACAAACAAACTCTTCAGCTTTATAATATAGATATATAGTATAGATTAACTTAATTATATCAGTTTTGATATGAAGCTGTGAAAGCTTCATCTTGACTTTCGAAAGAATGTTTCTGAATGATTTAATTTGGTTGTTCAACACTATAGCAAACTGGATGTTGCTTGGGACTCTAAAATTTCCAATCCCATGTCATGCGAGACGATTTTTACGTAAAAGTATTAATAGGTGTTTCACACATTTTGTTCATTCCAATCTATCTTCTCTCTCTCAGGTAACTATCCCCTCTGCCGAATCTTAACGAACTTGTACGAAGTATCTCCGGAGCCGCTGGAAGGCCACGCCCCCGCACTGGTGTCGCTCCTCCCCCATGCGGAGCCGGTGGAGAAGAGCTCGCTGTTCGCGCTGTTCGAGCACATGGCGGCGCGCAAGCCCGAGGCGCTGAAGACGTGCGTGCCGCAGCTGCTGTCGTACCTGTGCCCTAACACTGCCAGTCAGAACGACCCGGGGTGTATGTGTGTCGATATATTGCAGGTTCGTTTGTTTACTTCACATCTATTTGCGGTAGAAATCTGGTGGAGTCTTATTAATGTTCTTAGTAGTTACCAGCTTCTGTCAGTGGCTTGGCCCGCGTAAAACTTAAAATCCCATTTTTTCCCGTTCTCGTAGGAACTTCGATAAATCCTTTCTTATCTCGCGTGAGAGTTAAGATGAATCTCTGTGCTAAATTTCAGCTTTATACGTTAATAGGTTTGGGCCATAACTTTGATTTCATATGTATAGATAATTCTGCCATATGCATTGTTTACGTGAATAAAGCAGTAAAGTGTATGTGCAGGTGATAGCCTGCCTGAGCCGCAGCCGCGTGTCGCTGGTGCTGGAGCACTCGGCGGCGGTGCGTCGCGCCGCGCGGCCGCCGCACGCCGCGCCGCTCGCCGTCACGCTCGCCGCCAACATACTCACGCAGCTCGGATACACTGGCCGCGTATGTATTCTATTACCAAGAACTTCTTCAAGCAACTGAATAAGAATATATGCTTCAGTTCATGAGAACCAATTTTGTATCGCTGTCGTGACATTTCACGGGGCCAAGGTGTCTTTCTACATTTCTACAATCGTTAGCATTGGTAGAAGGTTCGAAAATATGGATTGTAGAAAGGTGTCTTTGATAACCTCGCAAGAGAGCTTGCAAAGGCCTATTTGTAACAATAACTTCTGATTTTTAGTTGTTTTACCATGAAAAACTCGTATTGTCTTAATATGAGCAAGATTTACTATGCACGGCAATTATCCTTTTAGAAATGAAAGTAACCTCATAATGCCCCTGGCAGGAGCGTGCCCAAGAGGCGCTGAACTTCGTGGTGTCGGTGCTGTCGGTGGGGGAGCGCGCGCAGCAGGCGGCGCTCCTCAGGGACGCCACGTCGCTCTGCAGCGCCTTCCCCGCGCTCTTCACCGACAACCTGCTCACTGCCGTGCGCGCCAACACCGGGTAACATTACGATATTCATACTTGTGAATTATTCGGTGGGAGTACGTAAAATCGTGCCAAAACAGGATTTTTTTGCATTTTCTTATCACAATTTTTTTTATGTTTTTAATAAATTCATGTCACATGGTCACTTTTTGCAGGAACCGTCCAAAATCAGGGTCAAGTCAGAGCGAAGTGAATCGAACATCTACAGGCGTTACTATAGTCCGACTAGGCGGCACGCCGACATCAGCGAACACGACCAGCACTGTAGCCACCAGTACGACGAGTGCTGCAGCCAGCTCTAGTAGTAGTACGACGAATGCTGCGGGGGCGGGGCCGGGGGCGGCGCAGGGGGCGGCGCCGGGCGGGTACGCGCGCCGCGCCAAGCTGGGCGACTCGCGCAGCACGGGCCGCCTGCACCCCGGCCCCGCCCCGCACCGCAGCATGACACGACTCAACGTCGCAGGTACGACTATATAATATTCAACTGTACGATTACTTTTATGGGTTTGGGTGAGTAACTGAAGATGTATTGCAGGTGGTTCAGTGGGCGGTCTTCACAAAAGTATGACGCGGCTGTCATCGTCACAGCAAATTAACACGCCACCGAATGGGACGACTAATACAGGTAAGACATCGAAAATGTTGTCTGCTACTTTTATTTATATATTTTTTTATATTGTGATGGTATTTTATTTTGTTGTTGTTCAGTATCGAACAGCAAGCCGTCGTCATCGTCAAGCGGCGTGGTGGGCAGGTCAAGCGGCGCCATCACTGTGACGAGTATCTCCCCCCCGCGCGTGCTGCGACCCACGCCGCGCTCGCACCACCACCACAACATACTGATCGGAGCACCCACTACCACGGTAAATGCCACAAATTACTATGCATTTCAGTTATACACCAAAATGAAGATAATTTTATGCTAAAATTACTTAATTTCCATTTCAGAATAACCAAACAATCATATCAGGGCCGCCTCTAGCAACGCAATCGATATCCGTGAACCCGCTCACTTCAGGCAAATCATCAGACGGCCTCACACCCATTACGTCTTCCGTGTCCATCCAGCACTCGAACACGGCGCTGGGCAACGTATCCGTGGTGTCGTCATCCGCGCAGCCCGGCTCGGGGCCCATCGCCGTGAGCCCCAGCAGCCCGGTGGCGGTGTCGGGGCCGGTGACGGTGACGTCGCGCCGCGCCAACAACACGAGCGTCACCATGATCAACACGAACAACGGCACGAGCGCGTCCAACCACCGCATCAGCGTGTTCGAGCCGTACCCGATGCGCGACACGGTGCAGCACTTCTGCGAGAAGCACCTGGACAAGATCAAGGCGTACATGGACGCGGTGTCGCTGCGCCTGCCGCCGCCCGCCAAGTGCACCATCGAGGAGCGGCGCAGCAAGAAGCAGGCGCGCCTGCAGTTCGCGTGCGGGCGGCGCGGCCTGCACTGCCTCTACGCGCGCGCGCTCTTCTCCATGCGCACGCGCGCGCCCAAGGTCTGGATCCACCTCATGTTCCTGGCGCTGCAGGCCCGCCACGACGCGGCGCTGTCCTCGCGCGACCCCACCGTCGCCAGCCTCAAGCACTGCTGGGACATCCTCAAGTGCGAGAACAAGACCTTCCTCACGCTCGTCACCGGCGCCTTCCCCGGCATCAAGGTACCACATACTGTCTATACCGTCATATTATGACGTCATTCACTAAACTTGGAGTTACTGTATTCGTATTGTTTGCAGGAACAAGAGATGTTGCTGAACGAGCTGCGGGCGGCAGGGTTCTTCGATGTGTTCGAGGTGGTGGCGCGGCGGAATGACGGCGCTGCTCTGCCGCCTACGCAGGTATGACTACGACATCAGGAAAATCTACCATACTTCTTGCTAAACTTTAAAACTTTTGTGATCACGGAATATTGTATGAGTCGCATCGCAAAAACCAATTTTATGCGGGTGACGACACGCTAACGTGAGGAGTACCTATAGGCCACAAGCACGTATTTGTGCTCTTATTTTAAATAGCTAACGGGTCCTATTCGCGATTAAATACGATACCTCTAGTCACGGTTGTAGCAATTCGGCCGAAACGTCTGAAGAAAAGAGGTATCTATCTTAAACTTTTATAATTTCATCGCGACTAAGACTCATTTTGCTATATGCCCCGCCTGGGCAACGCAGCGCCCCGTGACCTAGGGGTGGTAGTCGATGCTGCGGGAAATCTTTACTGCCGGCCGTCGTTTCCTATAAGGTCGGCAGCGAAGAAGGGTGGGACGAGGAGAGAGAAGCTGTTTCCTCTCTCCCCGCCCGTAGCAGGCGTAGTGGGCATCGCAGGGTGGCTGACCTCCGGCTACCATAGGGCGCGACCTGCGGGCGACAGACTAGGGGAGTTTGTCGCACGAACAAAAACAGGTCCCAAGACAGTGGCGTTGTGTTGCGCGCGTCTCTGGTTATTGGAGTACTGCGGCCACTGGTGATGACCGCAGAGGGTAACGGGGCCCGTCTTCGAACATCTGGCGGGCCAATACTTGTCGGGGGTGCGGAAGAATGCTTCGGTGACACCCGTGCCCTCGAAAAAAGATAATTGGAGGCAGCACCAAGTGGGTTTTTAGCCGATAAGACTCCGGCACATCCCTCCACCTGGGGTCGGTGGAGGTTAGTACATGACGATTTTCCCCTTGACAAAAAAAAGACCCATTTTGCTATCTAAAATATGAGTTCAAGTCGCGAAAGTTTAAAAACTTTTACTTGTGTTCTGAATTGAGTTTAACGAGAACTGTACCAGCAGCCTTGGTTTGTTGCAATATCATATGTACATGTCGCAGGCGACGTGGGGCTGCTTCCTGTGCACGCACCCGGAGCGGGCGGTGGGGTTCCTGGCGGCGGACGGCGCGCCCGTCATCGAGGGCCAGCTCAAGGAGAAGAAGGGCCGCTGGCGCCTCTTCCGCCGCTGGCGCACGCGCTACTTCACGCTCTCCGGCGCACACCTCTCCTGCAAGGGCTCCGTAAGTCTACTCACTAGCCAGCTATCTGACAGATGGGGGGACAGGTGGGGCTCCTGGCGGCGGACGGCGCGCCCGTCATCGAGGGCCAGCTCAAGGAGAAGAAGGGCCGCTGGCGCCTCTTCCGCCGCTGGCGCACGCGCTACTTCACGCTCTCCGGCGCACACCTCTCCTGCAAGGGCTCCGTAAGTCTACTCACTAGCCAGCTATCTGACAGATGGGGGGACAGGTGGGGCTCCTGGCGGCGGACGGCGCGCCCGTCATCGAGGGCCAGCTCAAGGAGAAGAAGGGCCGCTGGCGCCTCTTCCGCCGCTGGCGCACGCGCTACTTCACGCTCTCCGGCGCACACCTCTCCTGCAAGGGCTCCGTAAGTCTACTCACTAGCCAGCTATCTGACAGATGGGGGGACAGGTGGGGCTCCTGGCGGCGGACGGCGCGCCCGTCATCGAGGGCCAGCTCAAGGAGAAGAAGGGCCGCTGGCGCCTCTTCCGCCGCTGGCGCACGCGCTACTTCACGCTCTCCGGCGCACACCTCTCCTGCAAGGGCTCCGTAAGTCTACTCACTAGCCAGCTATCTGACAGATGGGGGGACAGGTGGGGCTCCTGGCGGCGGACGGCGCGCCCGTCATCGAGGGCCAGCTCAAGGAGAAGAAGGGCCGCTGGCGCCTCTTCCGCCGCTGGCGCACGCGCTACTTCACGCTCTCCGGCGCACACCTCTCCTGCAAGGGCTCCGTAAGTCTACTCACTAGCCAGCTATCTGACAGATGGGGGGACAGGTGGGGCTCCTGGCGGCGGACGGCGCGCCCGTCATCGAGGGCCAGCTCAAGGAGAAGAAGGGCCGCTGGCGCCTCTTCCGCCGCTGGCGCACGCGCTACTTCACGCTCTCCGGCGCACACCTCTCCTGCAAGGGCTCCGTAAGTCTACTCACTAGCCAGCTATCTGACAGATGGGGGGACAGGTGGGGCTCCTGGCGGCGGACGGCGCGCCCGTCATCGAGGGCCAGCTCAAGGAGAAGAAGGGCCGCTGGCGCCTCTTCCGCCGCTGGCGCACGCGCTACTTCACGCTCTCCGGCGCACACCTCTCCTGCAAGGGCTCCGTAAGTCTACTCACTAGCCAGCTATCTGACAGATGGGGGGACAGGTGGGGCTCCTGGCGGCGGACGGCGCGCCCGTCATCGAGGGCCAGCTCAAGGAGAAGAAGGGCCGCTGGCGCCTCTTCCGCCGCTGGCGCACGCGCTACTTCACGCTCTCCGGCGCACACCTCTCCTGCAAGGGCTCCGTAAGTCTACTCACTAGCCAGCTATCTGACAGATGGGGGGACAGGTGGGGCTCCTGGCGGCGGACGGCGCGCCCGTCATCGAGGGCCAGCTCAAGGAGAAGAAGGGCCGCTGGCGCCTCTTCCGCCGCTGGCGCACGCGCTACTTCACGCTCTCCGGCGCACACCTCTCCTGCAAGGGCTCCGTAAGTCTACTCACTAGCCAGCTATCTGACAGATGGGGGGACAGGTGGGGCTCCTGGCGGCGGACGGCGCGCCCGTCATCGAGGGCCAGCTCAAGGAGAAGAAGGGCCGCTGGCGCCTCTTCCGCCGCTGGCGCACGCGCTACTTCACGCTCTCCGGCGCACACCTCTCCTGCAAGGGCTCCGTAAGTCTACTCACTAGCCAGCTATCTGACAGATGGGGGGACAGGTGGGGCTCCTGGCGGCGGACGGCGCGCCCGTCATCGAGGGCCAGCTCAAGGAGAAGAAGGGCCGCTGGCGCCTCTTCCGCCGCTGGCGCACGCGCTACTTCACGCTCTCCGGCGCACACCTCTCCTGCAAGGGCTCCGTAAGTCTACTCACTAGCCAGCTATCTGACAGATGGGGGGACAGGTGGGGCTCCTGGCGGCGGACGGCGCGCCCGTCATCGAGGGCCAGCTCAAGGAGAAGAAGGGCCGCTGGCGCCTCTTCCGCCGCTGGCGCACGCGCTACTTCACGCTCTCCGGCGCACACCTCTCCTGCAAGGGCTCCGTAAGTCTACTCACTAGCCAGCTATCTGACAGATGGGGGGACAGGTGGGGCTCCTGGCGGCGGACGGCGCGCCCGTCATCGAGGGCCAGCTCAAGGAGAAGAAGGGCCGCTGGCGCCTCTTCCGCCGCTGGCGCACGCGCTACTTCACGCTCTCCGGCGCACACCTCTCCTGCAAGGGCTCCGTAAGTCTACTCACTAGCCAGCTATCTGACAGATGGGGGGACAGGTGGGGCTCCTGGCGGCGGACGGCGCGCCCGTCATCGAGGGCCAGCTCAAGGAGAAGAAGGGCCGCTGGCGCCTCTTCCGCCGCTGGCGCACGCGCTACTTCACGCTCTCCGGCGCACACCTCTCCTGCAAGGGCTCCGTAAGTCTACTCACTAGCCAGCTATCTGACAGATGGGGGGACAGGTGGGGCTCCTGGCGGCGGACGGCGCGCCCGTCATCGAGGGCCAGCTCAAGGAGAAGAAGGGCCGCTGGCGCCTCTTCCGCCGCTGGCGCACGCGCTACTTCACGCTCTCCGGCGCACACCTCTCCTGCAAGGGCTCCGTAAGTCTACTCACTAGCCAGCTATCTGACAGATGGGGGGACAGGTGGGGCTCCTGGCGGCGGACGGCGCGCCCGTCATCGAGGGCCAGCTCAAGGAGAAGAAGGGCCGCTGGCGCCTCTTCCGCCGCTGGCGCACGCGCTACTTCACGCTCTCCGGCGCACACCTCTCCTGCAAGGGCTCCGTAAGTCTACTCACTAGCCAGCTATCTGACAGATGGGGGGACAGGTGGGGCAGGGACAGTTTTTTTCCAAAAAAATCTGTACATCGTATATCTTTCTTCACATGTACCGCGCATCAAAAGGCAAGCAGGATTTTTTATTATTGAAACACCATTGTTTCATTATTACAGAGCGGCGGCGAAAGCATCGACATCAACCAGATTCGTTCGGTAAAAGTGTCCCGCGGTGCTCGCAACATCCCCAAAGCATTCGAGATCTTCACAGGAGACCAGACGCTGATCCTGAAGCCTAAGGATGGTAAGAACGCGGAGGAGTGGGTGCAGTGCCTCAGCATCGCCGTCGCACATTCGCAGGCGAGAGATGCACCTGCTAAGGCTAACAGCTTGCCTGCGAGAGGACTCACGCTCAAGAGCTTCTAGGCCCAGAAGACCACCTACTACAATCTGTCAAATTTCTTCAATAGATTTTCAACCTCATCACAAATAGTGAAAGGTTAATCTTCGATTGGTAATTTGACAGATTCAGGCAGGTTGACCTGTCGTTTTCTGTACCATTTGAAGTGGGTAAGTACAGAATTGAACAAAAAATATTAGCTAATGTATTTCTAGCTGGTATATTTATGTAAAGGCAATAGTTTGCGAGGCAATGAGGAACGGAGTTATTCTACTTATTGCTATAAAATATTCTGTGACATGGTACCCTGAAAACAAATGTTGATAACTTGCTCATATATTTTCTGCTTATATTATATCCCTTTAGTATATGTTTATAAGTATTCAAAATATACAACAGCCATATACAATAAATTATATAAAATGGACTGAAAATAAGACTTGTATAGAAACGTGCATTTGTATACATATTGCTATTGTTAAATATATATAAATAATAGTAGCATAGAGTATGTATGTTGCTTGCATAAGTTAAATGTTTTGAAATGCATAATGTTCAAAGTATTAGAAACAATATCAATAGTAGATAAGAATGTTTCAATCGAAGTAAGTAATTTGAAACTGTCATATGGCCGATTTCTATAGCCTACCCATCTGTGAATTTGTAAACAGAGAATGAATTTTGACGTTAGCTCCTTATAAATGTCAAATTTCAATCTTTGATTGCACAAAAATGGATAGTTTATAGAAATCCAGCGTTAGTCGATGTTTGCTGCATACAGTCATGTAAATAAATGAAAATGCTCACAAAGTATAATAAGTTTTAGAATATTTAACCACATTCCTAATTATATCGGGAATGATACGCGGTTATTTTAAGACTTTTTTATATTCGTCCTTATTTATATGAAATTATTAAAAGTAGTGTTGCAAGATATCCATACAATTTGTGTTCCACTTTAGTAAAAAAAAATCCTTAAGTCGGTACGCAAATTCATAACAATTGCAGATATAGAAATTAAATAAAAACGCTATATAATAGTATAAAAAATGGCATGAACTTAACTTATACATAATATGCTTTGATAAAAAAATCTATAATCACTTTGTAAGTTTTTTTTTTTTTTTTTTTTTGTGACAGGAGTGTGGAAATCCGTCATGGACACCCCAACTACCCCGTATAGGGATAGTCAGGGTAGTGCCGGACTCCTACCGGCTAAAACCACACTCCTGCCTGCCCGTTTACCCCTAACATAATCAGGGACCTTCTTATGCTCGTTTAATTTCGGGACTTTTGGTCTAATTTTTGGTCCAAGTTTTAGCATATTTGCAGTTTAATTTTATTGGCTATTTCGTTTGCACTATTGTAAGATTTTCCAGATATTAAAAAGACTACTAATATTAAATTCCCCATGCTTACCAGGCCATATTATTACTAATAAGGTGGAAGCATGGGTCAGGTTTGCTTGTGTCTTTTAATGTAAGCCATTATGATGGCGAACTCCAGGAGTCTGTCCACTTTCCACCCATCGGTTGCAGTTGCTATGCGTTGCAGGGGTATGCGAGAAACGAACTCCGCTGCGCTGGGGTCGCAGATACAAGATGGGTTCTCCTTACACTTATAGCAATATAGGCATTCGGAGAACCCACCATGCCTCGTCAGCTGTTTTTGTTTTACCCCCTGTGGTTTCATCTCCCGCACAACCCCGCAGCCACACCCGTCACTTGATACCAGCCAGAAAGCCAGGAAGTCGGTTCGTTCATTTCCCCTCAGTCCAGCTTGTGGCTTTATCCAGGGCAAGGATATATCTTTACCCTGGGATAAAGCCACGTTTAGGTTCGCTCTGGTTCTTTGCCTTGCTGCTACGCATACGGCCAGTAGTTCCACGAACCCCATGACCGTATGTTTCACAAAGTTCGGCGTGTCCGCGAGTGCCACCACCCGCTCCACCTCATGACCAGCCAGCGATGTCACCCCCGCCCTCGCTTTGGACAGTGCAACTGCTTTCAGTATTCGTAGGCTAGGCGGGGGCAGCCCCGCCGGTACAAGTGCCGAATGCTGTGAAGCGGTGTGGTTGGCTCTGCTCTGCTCCTGTGCGAACCTTCGCTGGGCTGTATTTGGGTACTTTGTCATTCCAATCTTCCCGGCTGCCGGTGTCCAAACGCTGGCTACTTTACATGTTCCGGGTGCGGTAGTTACAATTTTAGCAATACGCAACCGATTGGCGGGACAACGCATCCCATTTTTGGCGGACAGGGCACTCGCTGTCGAAGGCGTTGTGATCGGCTTTCGGCATTTTGGCCAGAAGGCAATTGCGGCATTTCGGTGTTTCGGCTGCGAGCCTAGAGGGGCAGTCAGCACGGAGGTGGAGGTCTCCGCAATGGATGCAGACATCGGCGGTATCCGTGCACATTTTCCGCGTATGACCGTAACACAGACAGCGCGTGCACTGCACCAGAGGTGACTGGTCCAGTACACGCACCCTCTGCAGGTCAATGTGCACACGTCCCGCCGATGTCAGCCTCTGCCATATAATTGGAGACACCTGCAGGATGATGTGGCAGGTGTGGGCGTTTCTCGTCCTGCGACGGTATTTGCCAGATATTCTCGCATCTCCCGCAGGTATGTCCCCAATTAGGTGGTGGTTCTGGCGTTTCAGTGCCTGGATGACCTCCTCGTCCGTGTGGCAGGAGAGGATGTCCTTGATGATGATGAGCGGGTCCTTATTCTTAACTTCTTCTACCACTAGGTTTCCCGCCCTCATGATCCTCTCCTTGACCTCTGCCATCTCCGCCCGGGTTCCGAAGCCACTTTGTAAGTTAGATATAGATAGGTATGACATTCGATAGAAAAAAAAAAGACCTTCAATTGAGGATTTGGCAGAAAAAATACCAGGAATATAGGTATCTCTTGAGGTCAAAGAAGGATAACTTGTTTTCAATAATTTTATTTGTAAAATAGGTAGTGCCTTATGTACGATAAGAGTTTGTGTTATTGCGCTTAAAGTACAATGAACATTTACAATTTTGTGTAGTAGTAGATATTATGCAGGAATAAGCGGAATAGGAAACAAAGTTATTTAGTTGTGTAGGCACTTTTGTTAAGTTCAAGTGGGACGTTATATGTAGGTTCCGTCCGTTTCATTGGAAGGATAATTTTGCACGGCTTGCATAACCTCTAAAGTATACTTAAAACAGCACGCTGTATAGTTTGGTGTTGCTATAAAATAAACATTTACAGTAAAAATGTCTGGAGTTCTATAAGCCGGCCTTAACATTGACGAATATCAGCGATGTATCCACGCTCGCTGTAATTGATAGTTTTTATTATAAAAAGAAATCGAATAAAAACATTTGAAAATAACGAAATGTTTTTGTTACATTGTATTGATGAGCTTTTATAACAAGCTATTTAAATGATGAAAAGATTAATTTACCTAATGAGTGAAACTCGTATCTAATTCATAAGATTTTTTGACAAATTCGAGATTTTATAAAGCTAGAAGACTGAAAGCTGGTCAATGGTCATAGCTACTTATTGTTGCATGTGTGAGACTAATACAACACTACTACTTACTTACATATTCTATGAATCCCTGTGGAGGCCTAAACTAATTTTGAGGATTGTATTTGGAATAAGTCCAGTAATTTAGGTAAAGATGGTTGTCATCAGATAATATTAATGTTTGTTTAGTGTTTGTGATTCAAAATTAACATTCCCGTCCTTTTCAGTGCTTCGATATAATAATAAAATTATTATGTACTGTTGTGGTCTCAAAAATCATTATAAATGGTTGTAACGCGAATGACATTAGCCTTAAGTAATTTTTAAGTTGACTTATTACAAAAGGGGAGAGGCCAGAAAAAAGAAAATGAGAACTTTTAAAATTAACGAACTTCTTCCCCTAAAAATATATTAATTTCTAATTGTAAACCAGTACTTAACTTGCCATTTCGCATTTTATTAAAGCACAATTTTACCATTTGAATAACTTAGTCCGTAGTTAAGTCTGCTTGGTATAAACTTAATTTACTGTCACTGTCTAAACCTGAGGTTGCTATCACCAAAAAGTCAAGTGTTCATTGGTAAACCAAATTGTTTCTTTTGTTAGGTATTATGTTTTATGCTATGTAACATAACACTTGCTTGTTTTGGGGCTCAATACTGAAGAAAAAGTTTTAACGCTACTAGAGCACGATGTTTATCAGAAAAAATTGTTAAATAATGTTTTTTAAATTGTGACATTTTTGTAGAAATATTTTTCATCAGTATTGGGCCCTCATTTGTGCTTATAGGTGCTTCAAGGTAAATAACAGATATTAACTAAATCAATAACGTCCATTATACAAGTTATAAACGATAATTATTTAGATGTAAATACAGCCTTGGCCAAAAGTATTAGGCACCCCCAATAAAGTTACCACACGTCTGTGCTATTTG
>NWSH02000560.1:11904939-11931886 GCA_002382865.2 Heliothis virescens
ACGAATTTCGACATAAAACTTCGTGAAGTTATTCTAAAAAATTATCCACGTTATGAAATTTTTCTGCTGAGATATTTAATTTGAAGATCTAGAACACCTTATGTGGAACTTCAAGANCAATCAATAAAGCTGAAATTTTGCACAGAGATTTATCATAAGAGTTTCACGCAAGATAAGAAACGATTTTTTTAAATTCGTCTCCTCAGGGGTTGAAATAGGGGTTGAAATTTGTATGGCGAACCAATATTAATGACGAATTTCGACATAAAACTTCGTGAAGTTATTCTAAAAAAATATCCACGTTATGAAATTTTTCTGCTGAGATATTTAATTTGAAGATCTAGAACACCTTATGTGGAACTTCAAGAGCCCAGCTATACTATAACACGTGTAGGAATGATGTCTTAGCAAAAGTTGTTTAGTCTGGTGGGTTGACTTACAAAAATGAAAGTTCTGAATCGCCTCGCATATTCAGTCGCTACCGGGCTCTTAGAATACGACATCAGATCTTTGATTTTGACGACCCCGTTGTCGCTGGCATAAGCGACATGATCCGCGTACGAAGTCGCGGGCAGAAGCTAGTCTGTTATAAAGATTCAAAATGCTGGCTTCCCTTAAAGTTGACATAGTTAAAATGTATAAAAAAGGAAAGAATTGCTGATTTCTAATTTTGAAACAAAATAATATTAAATTCTGACCTTTAGGGTTTATGTATGTTATATGTTATTTCTCAATTGTTTTATTTAGTTTTACATAGTAGCAGTTTTGATTCACAAGCAAGCAAATCAGTTAAAACATAATTCTTGTATTGTACAATTTATTAGCTGATTAAATTGTTCGCGTCGCAAATTGCGTAGGGTCACGCTTCATTGACCTATGTGCCGAAAGCAGCTTGCTGTGTAGTAACCACAACATACTGCTTATAATCATTAGAACAAATGCCTTACGACTTTTTCAACTCTACAAACAAGCAAACAAGTTCTTTATTTTTATCCTTACCAATTTTAAAAATGTAAAAGTAACTCATTGCACCAAAATGGCTCTTCAAAGCAGCTGAAATGAATTTAGCATAGAGATAACTTGTGCCCCAGAATTGGAGACAAACTACTTTTTATCTGGATATATTTTCCTTGAAACGCGGGTATAATCGCTTCCAGGATATATATATATGTGTGATAGGTAAAAATGAACTGAATACATAATATAAAGTGTTCACTGAAAAAATTTACGAAATTAATTTGAAACTTATATTGTTTCAGGTGGTCTGTAATCCAAATCCTGGCTATAGCAGCCACAGCGACACTACAGGTGTACTTCGTGAGGAAACTGTTCGAAGTCAAGGAGAACTCCTCTAAAACAAGAATTTGATCACATCAACAAGACTAAATATTAACTGTTACTGTTCCCTTGACTGATCTTCCATTCCAATCTGAAATTAATGTTGATCTCTCTTCTTTCACCATTGTGTTGTAGCTTGTTATTTGTTTAATTGGTGCATAATATTAGACAATAGTTTACCTCAAGCTCGGTTATTTGTAGGAGTCATAGAATACGTAGCAAGTAATGGGGCCTAACTTATCCTATCAGTTTATCGTTCCTTTCTGAGATTATAGCTAGAGATTTTATTTTTATTTTCACACTTTATATTACTTCTTATTTTGTATCTGTTCCTTAGACCACTAGTAACATTAAAAACGCGCACAATTTTAGTTTAAGTGTACAATAGCTTTTTGCATTTTTATAAAAAAAGACAGAAAATTGTTTTTATCTTTGATGTAATCAATAAGTTTAACCTTTCAGAGTTTATTTTATCTAATTGTTTATTGAAAGATCTGATTATATTAACGATATTTTATTTTATTTTTGATAATGTTTGCATTTTTATTATTTATTTGCTATTTTGACGATTTTATTTTTTAATTTGTGTAAGCAAAACATAGACTCAGCGTGTTTGAATTAATGAATGACCAACTTATTATAATAAACTGAAAAGTTAAGTACTTATGATTGTCTTTTCTTTATTTACAGCTGTTCATTTCACGCGGTTACTGCCGCACCAGAGAGGGAACTTTTTTTGGCTCATAAATTGTAGCATTTGTAGCCTATGTCGTGGGTATTATGATTAAATTGAATCTAACTAGACGTATCGTACTCAATACGATTCGATTAGTATTTTATGTACAGCCAAAGTAAGGTAGTAAAAATGGCTCGGCAGCTGTAGGTGTACCCATCTAGCAAATTAAATAGGAAATTACCCTTATCATTTTATCGCCGTCGTTATAATCCGTTTCGATAATGAAAGTATGGCGTTACGTACACAGAAAAAAAAGTGGGTGCAACAAAAAAAATGATTTACTCGTACTAAGAGCCTTGCGATTGCAAAGGCTGCAGAGGATCTTGGATTCGATTCTCGGGCTAGATCGTCGTCACTGAAGAGTATTTTGACATTATTATCAACTGGCTTCTGCCAGTGGCTTCGCCCGCTTCCCGAGGGAACTATTTCCCGTACCCGGATAAAAAGCCATGTTGTTCCTCAGGGTCTATTCTATCTCTGTACCAAATTTCATCAAAATCAGCTCACTGGTTTAGGCGTGGAAGCGTAACAGACAGAGTTACTTTCGCATTTATAATATTATTAGGGACAGTAGGGATTCGAAGTAACGCCGTCTATCTGTGAAGTTGGTAATTGATACATTCGTGTATTGGAGAGTACTCTCCGGTCGTGTCGGATTGCCGTCCCATCGGGTTACGAGAGTCAGGCAATAGGGAGTGCACTTGTGTGTGCGTAAATGCTTGTGCGCATGTCCTGCGCAGCTGGCTGATCTCCTTATATGAGAACAGCCGTCGTGACCGACAATCGGCTAGGACGCCAGCACTGTCCCTATACGTTTGCTACCCATATGTACTCTCCTTTTAAACCCTCATATACTACCCCTATGTACTCTCAGGGGCAATACATGTATGACCCCATAAACTCCATTGTGTAGGTGAATTTAAATAACGTGAACTTTCGACCATATTGGATAGATGCATACTTAATTTTATCTATCTACACATACAGTCTAGAGCCTTAGAAAGGACAGGCTACTTTTTTGCCGGTCGCGGGCAACATTTCACCCGTGGCGTGTATGAAAGCATGAGGAAAATAATTTATTAATAGGTATTTATATTCAGCTTCGTTCAATGAGCTGATATCGTTATCTAGGTGGGTCAATTGAAGTGCTGATTATTTTATTATAGCATACTCAACTTATCGTGAAGGACGTCTAAATCCTTTGGCTAAAAGTAGACCAATGATAACGACCAAGTTTCTCTAAACTCTAAGTACATGTTGTTCCAGGTAATAGGTCATTCAACGTCGTGAATTCTTCTAAAATATTATATAATATTAAAGCTATTTCCCACGGTTACAACAGCGTTGCATGGAAACTATTTCCAGTATGTTCCCGGATAAAATATAGCCTATGTCACCCGGAATAGTGTAGCTCTTCAATACTGAAAGCATATTTCGAAGCGTTTCGATATAGGTTCGGAGCCTTTAGGGGTTCAAAGGAAAACACAATACTCGGCTTTACAATATGTATTGGTAGAGAGATACCTATATATCTTTAGATAGTCTTTATATTATTTGACTACTGAGCAAGAACCACTATAGGAATCAAAAACAAAATGAAACAATATATTTTAATTATGTAATTATATTTATTATCATACCATAAATATATAACATCCATGATTTGTTACATTTGTTTCCTAATTCTATATACACAATAATTTACTTAAGTACAATACAATCGTAACTTTTACTTGTTAATGATATGGTGCGAGATTAAAGCCGAGAGCACATTGACTTGGCTGTCTACGTCACACATGAAATATTAATCATACCAGCACATCAAGATCTATAAAATTTCCCCAATCAACATTGAACCTTATTACTTTAGAGATAAAGTAGAAAAACCATTTAAGTATAGAAATTTGCTGTGCTGGCCTCTGTACATAGGAGTAATATATAGCCAATAAGCCAATGTAATCCCAGCTCAGTGCTAGCCAAGGAATGTTGACTAAATAACTTGATAATTTCATGATCAACTCATCCGCTAGTTATGACTAGGCAATTTTCGAATACAGCGGGCAAGTGAAGCGTTATATAACGATACATAACTTAACCTAATCAGTAAATGTCTTACAATGTTATACTGTACAATAAACTGCTGCGAATCTCATACGTAACTGTACACATTATATCTACCTAATACTTAACTAACGTAAGCAGAGCTAATTATTAATAACTGATCGATAAATTCATTTTATTACTTATAAAACTGTCTTTAAATATAGAAGTGTTAAATCAGAAATATATGTGTATATTTAAAAAGAGTTGTTAAAGGTGAATGTTTTTGTTCTGGCAACACAGCGGAACTATCACAAGTGAGCACCTGGCCGTGTCGGATCGCTTCGATCCGAAGCCGATATATTATACAAGTTATACCTGTATACTGGTACAACTATAATTATACCTCTATAAGGCAGTGACTGGACGGACCATGTCTCCAAACACAAAATTTTATAATACCCAAAATTTTATTAATAACAAGGAAGAAGTTTAAAACATTTTCCTAAGATTACCGTGAGATTCTAATGTGATGATATGGAAACACTCGCAAATCGTATAGAGTCAATAACACCAGTGACTTGCAGCTGTGCAGTAAATGCGTAACACAACAGCCGACTGAAGGCAGATTAAGCACCGTTATTGTGAAGTAACACTTGGTCATTAGATATTCCTTTGTCAACTTACAGCTATAATTGAATTTCCGCCTAGGGTAGTTCTCGCCAAACTTAATGGCGGCTGCGAACAATTTTTGAGTATAGTCTCGAGGCCATACTTCTTGCGAACCTTTTTAGCCTGCGGAAATGTAAAAATGGTTTCTGCGCACAGATTTTTCGAGCCGCCATAAAGTTTTTCCCTCTCAAACATTTGGGCAATTTAATAGGTAATTTGAGGTGTGTATGTGGCTATAGGTTGCGCTTCTTCTGCCCGAGGTAGGTGCCGGAGAGCGCGAGCAGGCGGTAGCGCTGGCGCAGGTTGCGCGCGCGCACGTGCGGGGAGGCTATAGGTTGCGCTTCTTCTGCCCGAGGTAGGTGCCGGAGAGCGCGAGCAGGCGGTAGCGCTGGCGCAGGTTGCGCGCGCGCACGTGCGGGGAGGCTATAGGTTGCGCTTCTTCTGCCCGAGGTAGGTGCCGGAGAGCGCGAGCAGGCGGTAGCGCTGGCGCAGGTTGCGCGCGCGCACGTGCGGGGAGGCTATAGGTTGCGCTTCTTCTGCCCGAGGTAGGTGCCGGAGAGCGCGAGCAGGCGGTAGCGCTGGCGCAGGTTGCGCGCGCGCACGTGCGGGGAGGCTATAGGTTGCGCTTCTTCTGCCCGAGGTAGGTGCCGGAGAGCGCGAGCAGGCGGTAGCGCTGGCGCAGGTTGCGCGCGCGCACGTGCGGGGAGGCTATAGGTTGCGCTTCTTCTGCCCGAGGTAGGTGCCGGAGAGCGCGAGCAGGCGGTAGCGCTGGCGCAGGTTGCGCGCGCGCACGTGCGGGGAGGCTATAGGTTGCGCTTCTTCTGCCCGAGGTAGGTGCCGGAGAGCGCGAGCAGGCGGTAGCGCTGGCGCAGGTTGCGCGCGCGCACGTGGGGGGAGGCGATCTCGGCGGTGTAGGCGCCCGGGAACCAGCCCGCCTCGCCGTCGCGCGTGCGCTCGCCGTAGTACCAACCTGCGGGAAAAAATAATATTGTAGTCATGTTACGAAAACTCTCACCCAAACTTCACACAGGTAGTCCGTGAATACGCTTGAAGAAGCAGCAGAAAAAAATATTTAGATTTACCTTCGCTGGTCTTCCTGGTGACGTTGACGACGTCCCCCTCTGCCAGCGGCAGCTCGTCGGGCTGCGCGGGCGCGTACGCGTACAGCGCGCACACCTGCGGGCAGTCCCAGCCCGCGTACACCGCCTCGCCCTCGCCCGCCGCCGGCGGCAGCAGCGCCTCCGCCCAGCGAGACCACTCCGTCTCGCTCGGACATGACATCAGCTAACGAAAATAGTACAAGTTAGCTAAGTATTCACAGAACGAGTTCTTCCGTGTTTCGGAAGGCACGATAAACGGTGGGTCCCGGCTGTCATTTGAACATCGTTGGCAGTCGTTAGGTAATCAGAAGCCAGAAAGTCTGACAACCAGTCTTACCAAGGGTGCCAGATTGCCAGTAACTGGTTTGTGGAGGTCAGATAGGACAGTCGCTCCATGTAAAACACTGGTTCTCAGCTGCATCCGGTTAGACTGGAAGCCGACCCCAAAATAGTTGGGAAAAGGCTAGGCAGATGATGAGCTAAGTATTCACATTTTAAGATGTCACATTTATGCTTTATATGCAGGAACTGACAAAAAAATCGGGTCAGTTTTCGTCAGTCATCAAAAAATAAAAGTGAGTTAAAACTTCCTTGACTCCCTCTACTTATCCTAGGAGTAAAGGAGAGCGAAAGATTTGACTAGTTTTGACTGACATCGAGGGTAAGTCCCTTAAAACCCGATGAGTCCCTCAATCTATCTATCGTTCTTTGTTTGTAGATCTTAACAACGTTTAGTAGAGATTTCTGAATTCAAGTCTCCCTATAAAATGTGGGGTAGGTTGCACTATGTACGCACCATCTCGAGCGTGCGTCCCTCGTGGTTCTCGAGCAGCGTGATGAGCAGCGCGTGCTTGGCGGCGGCGGCGCCCGCGTCGCTGGCGCACACCTCCAGCAGCGAGCGCGGGCAGTGGTCCACACACACGAACTGATCCTCGCTGCACAGGGACAGGCTACACTCACTACACGTGATATGGCTTCACTTTGTTACATACATGTCTATATTTTTTACATAATTATCGCTCTGAACCGTCGCAAACCGTACGTTAAAGGGCAAGCGAATTGTGACAGCTAGTCAACGAATACATTCGCCCAGGGCATGCGGCGCGCACGCTCGGCCCGGCAGCTGCAACCTGCTTCTATACCGCTCAAGGCTTTAGCTGACTCAGTCCCTTCAGCTGTCAGATGACATGGCGTACGTCGCAAGACCGATGGCGCCTTAGGGCTATATAAACAATCTAATACAGCAAATTCCTATTACCGAGCTGGGAGGAAGTTTTTGTTCAGCAGTCCTAATATAAGGATGTCACGACGACAATTGCTGTCGAATATTTTTTTCGGTTCCAAACAAAGGACTCACCTCTTCTTCTTGGCGATGACGAGCAGGTCGTTAAACAGGAACAGGTGTAGCGGCACCTTATGGAACTTCTTGCCGAACGTCAGCTTCAGCTCGTCCGACTTCCACACCAGCTGCGTCATCTCGCCCGACCGCACCAACCAACGGACGGGCCTAAGGGGACAAACACACAGTTTAAATTTTCATGTATTGTAGTATACTCGTTTAGGCTGAATGTAAACTGACCCCAGCTAGGTTTGGTGGCAGCCAACGAACTATTTACATGATTTGTGGCATTTAATGGTATTCATTCGTTTGCAAAGCGCGGGCGGCTGGCGCACGTGCGCGGGGAACTCGATGGTGCGGCAGAGGCGCCACACCTCTGGCACAACTATAGTGTGTATACTGACCGGCGGTCGCGGCGCGAGCAGGCGGGCCCGAGCGCGGGCGGCTGGCGCACGTGCGCGGGGAACTCGATGGTGCGGCAGAGGCGCCACACCTCTGGCACAACTATAGTGTGTATACTGACCGGCGGTCGCGGCGCGAGCAGGCGGGCCCGAGCGCGGGCGGCTGGCGCACGTGCGCGGGGAACTCGATGGTGCGGCAGAGGCGCCACACCTCTGGCACAACTATAGTGTGTATACTGACCGGCGGTCGCGGCGCGAGCAGGCGGGCCCGAGCGCGGGCGGCTGGCGCACGTGCGCGGGGAACTCGATGGTGCGGCAGAGGCGCCACACCTCTGGCACAACTATAGTGTGTATACTGACCGGCGGTCGCGGCGCGAGCAGGCGGGCCCGAGCGCGGGCGGCTGGCGCACGTGCGCGGGGAACTCGATGGTGCGGCAGAGGCGCCACACCTCTGGCACAACTATAGTGTGTATACTGACCGGCGGTCGCGGCGCGAGCAGGCGGGCCCGAGCGCGGGCGGCTGGCGCACGTGCGCGGGGAACTCGATGGTGCGGCAGAGGCGCCACACCTCTGGCACAACTATAGTGTGTATACTGACCGGCGGTCGCGGCGCGAGCAGGCGGGCCCGAGCGCGGGCGGCTGGCGCACGTGCGCGGGGAACTCGATGGTGCGGCAGAGGCGCCACACCTCTGGCACAACTATAGTGTGTATACTGACCGGCGGTCGCGGCGCGAGCAGGCGGGCCCGAGCGCGGGCGGCTGGCGCACGTGCGCGGGGAACTCGATGGTGCGGCAGAGGCGCCACACCTCTGGCACAACTATAGTGTGTATACTGACCGGCGGTCGCGGCGCGAGCAGGCGGGCCCGAGCGCGGGCGGCTGGCGCACGTGCGCGGGGAACTCGATGGTGCGGCAGAGGCGCCACACCTCTGGCACAACTATAGTGTGTATACTGACCGGCGGTCGCGGCGCGAGCAGGCGGGCCCGAGCGCGGGCGGCTGGCGCACGTGCGCGGGGAACTCGATGGTGCGGCAGAGGCGCCACACCTCTGGCACAACTATAGTGTGTATACTGACCGGCGGTCGCGGCGCGAGCAGGCGGGCCCGAGCGCGGGCGGCTGGCGCACGTGCGCGGGGAACTCGATGGTGCGGCAGAGGCGCCACACCTCTGGCACAACTATAGTGTGTATACTGACCGGCGGTCGCGGCGCGAGCAGGCGGGCCCGAGCGCGGGCGGCTGGCGCACGTGCGCGGGGAACTCGATGGTGCGGCAGAGGCGCCACACCTCTGGCACAACTATAGTGTGTATACTGACCGGCGGTCGCGGCGCGAGCAGGCGGGCCCGAGCGCGGGCGGCTGGCGCACGTGCGCGGGGAACTCGATGGTGCGGCAGAGGCGCCACACCTCTGGCACAACTATAGTGTGTATACTGACCGGCGGTCGCGGCGCGAGCAGGCGGGCCCGAGCGCGGGCGGCTGGCGCACGTGCGCGGGGAACTCGATGGTGCGGCAGAGGCGCCACACCTCTGGCACAACTATAGTGTGTATACTGACCGGCGGTCGCGGCGCGAGCAGGCGGGCCCGAGCGCGGGCGGCTGGCGCACGTGCGCGGGGAACTCGATGGTGCGGCAGAGGCGCCACACCTCTGGCACAACTATAGTGTGTATACTGACCGGCGGTCGCGGCGCGAGCAGGCGGGCCCGAGCGCGGGCGGCTGGCGCACGTGCGCGGGGAACTCGATGGTGCGGCAGAGGCGCCACACCTCTGGCACAACTATAGTGTGTATACTGACCGGCGGTCGCGGCGCGAGCAGGCGGGCCCGAGCGCGGGCGGCTGGCGCACGTGCGCGGGGAACTCGATGGTGCGGCAGAGGCGCCACACCTCTGGCACAACTATAGTGTGTATACTGACCGGCGGTCGCGGCGCGAGCAGGCGGGCCCGAGCGCGGGCGGCTGGCGCACGTGCGCGGGGAACTCGATGGTGCGGCAGAGGCGCCACACCTCTGGCACAACTATAGTGTGTATACTGACCGGCGGTCGCGGCGCGAGCAGGCGGGCCCGAGCGCGGGCGGCTGGCGCACGTGCGCGGGGAACTCGATGGTGCGGCAGAGGCGCCACACCTCTGGCACAACTATAGTGTGTATACTGACCGGCGGTCGCGGCGCGAGCAGGCGGGCCCGAGCGCGGGCGGCTGGCGCACGTGCGCGGGGAACTCGATGGTGCGGCAGAGGCGCCACACCTCTGGCACAACTATAGTGTGTATACTGACCGGCGGTCGCGGCGCGAGCAGGCGGGCCCGAGCGCGGGCGGCTGGCGCACGTGCGCGGGGAACTCGATGGTGCGGCAGAGGCGCCACACCTCTGGCACAACTATAGTGTGTATACTGACCGGCGGTCGCGGCGCGAGCAGGCGGGCCCGAGCGCGGGCGGCTGGCGCACGTGCGCGGGGAACTCGATGGTGCGGCAGAGGCGCCACACCTCTGGCACAACTATAGTGTGTATACTGACCGGCGGTCGCGGCGCGAGCAGGCGGGCCCGAGCGCGGGCGGCTGGCGCACGTGCGCGGGGAACTCGATGGTGCGGCAGAGGCGCCACACCTCTGGCACAACTATAGTGTGTATACTGACCGGCGGTCGCGGCGCGAGCAGGCGGGCCCGAGCGCGGGCGGCTGGCGCACGTGCGCGGGGAACTCGATGGTGCGGCAGAGGCGCCACACCTCTGGCACAACTATAGTGTGTATACTGACCGGCGGTCGCGGCGCGAGCAGGCGGGCCCGAGCGCGGGCGGCTGGCGCACGTGCGCGGGGAACTCGATGGTGCGGCAGAGGCGCCACACCTCTGGCACAACTATAGTGTGTATACTGACCGGCGGTCGCGGCGCGAGCAGGCGGGCCCGAGCGCGGGCGGCTGGCGCACGTGCGCGGGGAACTCGATGGTGCGGCAGAGGCGCCACACCTCTGGCACAACTATAGTGTGTATACTGACCGGCGGTCGCGGCGCGAGCAGGCGGGCCCGAGCGCGGGCGGCTGGCGCACGTGCGCGGGGAACTCGATGGTGCGGCAGAGGCGCCACACCTCTGGCACAACTATAGTGTGTATACTGACCGGCGGTCGCGGCGCGAGCAGGCGGGCCCGAGCGCGGGCGGCTGGCGCACGTGCGCGGGGAACTCGATGGTGCGGCAGAGGCGCCACACCTCTGGCACAACTATAGTGTGTATACTGACCGGCGGTCGCGGCGCGAGCAGGCGGGCCCGAGCGCGGGCGGCTGGCGCACGTGCGCGGGGAACTCGATGGTGCGGCAGAGGCGCCACACCTCTGGCACAACTATAGTGTGTATACTGACCGGCGGTCGCGGCGCGAGCAGGCGGGCCCGAGCGCGGGCGGCTGGCGCACGTGCGCGGGGAACTCGATGGTGCGGCAGAGGCGCCACACCTCTGGCACAACTATAGTGTGTATACTGACCGGCGGTCGCGGCGCGAGCAGGCGGGCCCGAGCGCGGGCGGCTGGCGCACGTGCGCGGGGAACTCGATGGTGCGGCAGAGGCGCCACACCTCTGGCACAACTATAGTGTGTATACTGACCGGCGGTCGCGGCGCGAGCAGGCGGGCCCGAGCGCGGGCGGCTGGCGCACGTGCGCGGGGAACTCGATGGTGCGGCAGAGGCGCCACACCTCTGGCACAACTATAGTGTGTATACTGACCGGCGGTCGCGGCGCGAGCAGGCGGGCCCGAGCGCGGGCGGCTGGCGCACGTGCGCGGGGAACTCGATGGTGCGGCAGAGGCGCCACACCTCTGGCACAACTATAGTGTGTATACTGACCGGCGGTCGCGGCGCGAGCAGGCGGGCCCGAGCGCGGGCGGCTGGCGCACGTGCGCGGGGAACTCGATGGTGCGGCAGAGGCGCCACACCTCTGGCACAACTATAGTGTGTATACTGACCGGCGGTCGCGGCGCGAGCAGGCGGGCCCGAGCGCGGGCGGCTGGCGCACGTGCGCGGGGAACTCGATGGTGCGGCAGAGGCGCCACACCTCTGGCACAACTATAGTGTGTATACTGACCGGCGGTCGCGGCGCGAGCAGGCGGGCCCGAGCGCGGGCGGCTGGCGCACGTGCGCGGGGAACTCGATGGTGCGGCAGAGGCGCCACACCTCTGGCACAACTATAGTGTGTATACTGACCGGCGGTCGCGGCGCGAGCAGGCGGGCCCGAGCGCGGGCGGCTGGCGCACGTGCGCGGGGAACTCGATGGTGCGGCAGAGGCGCCACACCTCTGGCACAACTATAGTGTGTATACTGACCGGCGGTCGCGGCGCGAGCAGGCGGGCCCGAGCGCGGGCGGCTGGCGCACGTGCGCGGGGAACTCGATGGTGCGGCAGAGGCGCCACACCTCTGGCACAACTATAGTGTGTATACTGACCGGCGGTCGCGGCGCGAGCAGGCGGGCCCGAGCGCGGGCGGCTGGCGCACGTGCGCGGGGAACTCGATGGTGCGGCAGAGGCGCCACACCTCTGGCACAACTATAGTGTGTATACTGACCGGCGGTCGCGGCGCGAGCAGGCGGGCCCGAGCGCGGGCGGCTGGCGCACGTGCGCGGGGAACTCGATGGTGCGGCAGAGGCGCCACACCTCTGGCACAACTATAGTGTGTATACTGACCGGCGGTCGCGGCGCGAGCAGGCGGGCCCGAGCGCGGGCGGCTGGCGCACGTGCGCGGGGAACTCGATGGTGCGGCAGAGGCGCCACACCTCTGGCACAACTATAGTGTGTATACTGACCGGCGGTCGCGGCGCGAGCAGGCGGGCCCGAGCGCGGGCGGCTGGCGCACGTGCGCGGGGAACTCGATGGTGCGGCAGAGGCGCCACACCTCTGGCACAACTATAGTGTGTATACTGACCGGCGGTCGCGGCGCGAGCAGGCGGGCCCGAGCGCGGGCGGCTGGCGCACGTGCGCGGGGAACTCGATGGTGCGGCAGAGGCGCCACACCTCTGGCACAACTATAGTGTGTATACTGACCGGCGGTCGCGGCGCGAGCAGGCGGGCCCGAGCGCGGGCGGCTGGCGCACGTGCGCGGGGAACTCGATGGTGCGGCAGAGGCGCCACACCTCTGGCACAACTATAGTGTGTATACTGACCGGCGGTCGCGGCGCGAGCAGGCGGGCCCGAGCGCGGGCGGCTGGCGCACGTGCGCGGGGAACTCGATGGTGCGGCAGAGGCGCCACACCTCTGGCACAACTATAGTGTGTATACTGACCGGCGGTCGCGGCGCGAGCAGGCGGGCCCGAGCGCGGGCGGCTGGCGCACGTGCGCGGGGAACTCGATGGTGCGGCAGAGGCGCCACACCTCTGGCACAACTATAGTGTGTATACTGACCGGCGGTCGCGGCGCGAGCAGGCGGGCCCGAGCGCGGGCGGCTGGCGCACGTGCGCGGGGAACTCGATGGTGCGGCAGAGGCGCCACACCTCTGGCACAACTATAGTGTGTATACTGACCGGCGGTCGCGGCGCGAGCAGGCGGGCCCGAGCGCGGGCGGCTGGCGCACGTGCGCGGGGAACTCGATGGTGCGGCAGAGGCGCCACACCTCTGGCACAACTATAGTGTGTATACTGACCGGCGGTCGCGGCGCGAGCAGGCGGGCCCGAGCGCGGGCGGCTGGCGCACGTGCGCGGGGAACTCGATGGTGCGGCAGAGGCGCCACACCTCTGGCACAACTATAGTGTGTATACTGACCGGCGGTCGCGGCGCGAGCAGGCGGGCCCGAGCGCGGGCGGCTGGCGCACGTGCGCGGGGAACTCGATGGTGCGGCAGAGGCGCCACACCTCTGGCACAACTATAGTGTGTATACTGACCGGCGGTCGCGGCGCGAGCAGGCGGGCCCGAGCGCGGGCGGCTGGCGCACGTGCGCGGGGAACTCGATGGTGCGGCAGAGGCGCCACACCTCTGGCACAACTATAGTGTGTATACTGACCGGCGGTCGCGGCGCGAGCAGGCGGGCCCGAGCGCGGGCGGCTGGCGCACGTGCGCGGGGAACTCGATGGTGCGGCAGAGGCGCCACACCTCTGGCACAACTATAGTGTGTATACTGACCGGCGGTCGCGGCGCGAGCAGGCGGGCCCGAGCGCGGGCGGCTGGCGCACGTGCGCGGGGAACTCGATGGTGCGGCAGAGGCGCCACACCTCTGGCACAACTATAGTGTGTATACTGACCGGCGGTCGCGGCGCGAGCAGGCGGGCCCGAGCGCGGGCGGCTGGCGCACGTGCGCGGGGAACTCGATGGTGCGGCAGAGGCGCCACACCTCTGGCACAACTATAGTGTGTATACTGACCGGCGGTCGCGGCGCGAGCAGGCGGGCCCGAGCGCGGGCGGCTGGCGCACGTGCGCGGGGAACTCGATGGTGCGGCAGAGGCGCCACACCTCTGGCACAACTATAGTGTGTATACTGACCGGCGGTCGCGGCGCGAGCAGGCGGGCCCGAGCGCGGGCGGCTGGCGCACGTGCGCGGGGAACTCGATGGTGCGGCAGAGGCGCCACACCTCTGGCACAACTATAGTGTGTATACTGACCGGCGGTCGCGGCGCGAGCAGGCGGGCCCGAGCGCGGGCGGCTGGCGCACGTGCGCGGGGAACTCGATGGTGCGGCAGAGGCGCCACATTTCTTCTATGCGTTCTGTGTTCCGCGCACCCTCGTTGCACTGGGATACGTACTGCAACACCACGATAAGAGTTCAGTTTTATATTGCAAATCTTCCGAAATTTGGTCTGGGTCACATCCAGTTTCAAAACCACACAATCCATTGCAAATGACAGCGGCTAGACACCTATGGCGTCGAACGTAGCAAAACATCAATTGCAGAGCGGTAAAAGAGTGCGCTGCTTCGATGCGCGTTGTGCCGCAGTGATGACGCAGATCACAAAGCACCAAATAAATGCCCTTCACCTGCCGTAAAATTAATTGACTAAAACCCATCCGTGTCCATCAAGCACACTATACTCACGTTGTTAAGCGTGACGAGGGCTCTGGCACAGGCGTGGTACTCCAGGTCCTCGCTGTTGAGGTTCTTGAGCACGGCGTCCATCAGCAGCGGCAGCCGCGTCACGCGCTGCATCGGCAGCATCAGGAACGAGTGCAGCGACAGGGACTGGCAGGAGGGGTGGCTTTCAAGTCTGAGAACAATTAAAGTTATTTAAAAAAAAGCAAAAATATGAAAAAAGCAGAACGAATCTTCCTTTTATTAACATTTTGTTCAAAATCTACTCACTTTTTTAGCGCGTTCGCGAAGGCAGGTTTGGTCTGCAGCCGCTGCAGCGCTTTGACCATGAGTGCCTGGTTCTCGCAGTACTTGACGTAGACGCTGAAGTGCTGCTCCGCGTGCTGCCGCACGATGTCGCAGATGCCTTGCAGCAGGATGTTGTCCTGCCAGCACTTCTCTAGCTCGTTCATTAGCAGCTGTGAGCATTTACGAACTGGAAAGAAAATAGACATTTAATTTTGTGAAAGACTTCCGAGATCTTTGTTGAAACTGGGGAGGGAGAGAAGAAACGAAGAAATGATGAATAAATGAGAACGGGGTGAACAGCAAGTGAGAGAGAAGAATGGAGGCGCAAAACGTATTGCACCGACCTCAAATAAAATTGGAGAAGATTCCGAGATCTAGAAAGATTTGATGATTAGAGTTTGATATTGTTATTCTATTAAGAACGAAGTCTGATGGTAGAAAACAACAAGCGAATGTGCATGAACACACGAGTTAAAACTCACAAAATCACGAGCGAGTGGGAGATAAAAACTCGGTGATAGAAAAAATTGCAAAGATGAGGAATGAGCTAAATGGAAAACAGAAAAGTAAAGGTTTACTCACCAGGTAGTATAGTAGCGAAGAGTGTCTCCCAGTCGTGTCTAGGCATGACGTGCGGGTCGCGGAAGGCGGGGTGCGCGATGAAGTTCGCCTCCAGCACGTTCAGCGAGTTCAGGTACGATGCCTCTGACGTCAGCAGCTCGAACTTCGCCTCTTGGAGACGCTTTTGTGCCGGTGCTAGGGAACCTGCGCAAAACGAACATTTGTGAATACTGAGTGATGAGATGATGGCGTGTAAGTTTTACTTCCAAGAAATTGTTCATTTAGTTGCGTTATAAATTGTTTTAAAGTGACATTTGTTGGATATGGTTTGGTCTGCAAGGTGGTTTATTCAAATTGAGCTTCGCTGTAAAAAGGTATTTCTGTTGGGACAACAAGACAAAAAGCACAAGATTAATTGATCTGTAAATAATTCTGTGGATAAAGTTACGTTAAACATTCATTTATTTTTCAATTCATTTTAAAATCATCATTCCAATCCATATTGAACACAGAATTTACTTTTTACAAGGTACTGATAACAATATCAATGGACATGTCATGTCTACACAGAAAAAAAAATGGTAAGTATATGACTTCAACACCAAAATAAAGGTAAGTAATGTACTTACTGAGTACAGCAGAATTGAGCACCTCTGGCACCTCGCACCACAGCGTGCGCGAGGGGCCGCGCGGCGCCACTAGCGCCATGGCTGAAGGTCGCGATGGCGCCGACTCACTCGCCGAAGTGTTGGCGCTGCGCTGTGACCCTGCCTCGTACGCGTCAGAGTCAGAGTCCCCAGTCTCGCGGCACACCGACTGCAAATACGATTTTCCTAATACTTTTCTTAACTTCATTAATAGCCGCATTGTGAGGACTCCGGCTCTCTTGTGGCGACGTTCCATCACTTTTAAATTATGCTGTCTTTTCTTCACCGTTTATTTATCAGATTATATTTAATATCTTCCAGTACGAGCAACTATAACCTATCGTAGGACATGTATGCTAATACACGATTGAAGATGTAGTAAGTAATGTAGACATTTATAAATACGTGAACAAACACAATAGCTTCCATTATCTCGAGCACAAGCTACAAATGACACAAGCTACTGTTGGTGTTTGTTTACAGTACACATTTACAAGAATTCCAGCTATTGTGATTGTTTTCATACAATTACATCAAACGATGATGTTTCGCGAATTTACTGTGGCACAAACTGTGCAGGGATCACTCTTTAAGCATCTCATCTAACATTTAAAGTGGTGTTATTTACGGAAATATTGAACTAAGTCCGATGACCGATAGCAATTCGCACCGCTGTTCCCAGTTAGGTCATACGAGTAAAAGTCTAGTCTGTTCGCCGGAGGTCAGTACAAATTACCAGCAATTAGAGGAATTAGCGCCGATCGTTTACACACCGACTCTAAAATTGGACACACGCGGGATCAGCGTAATTAAATTGTTTATTTCCTTATACATACGTAAGTGTTGTGAATTTGCGAGGTTCGTGTAGACACGCGAGTAAACAGTTTTGTTTGTGGTGTTCCAAAGCGACTCTACTTGTTTTTATTTGTCTGCTATTAAACTGACCTCCTATACTTATCTATGAGTGCATAGTTATTATCTCGAATTACTATAAAAACTACCTACCTACTAATATCATGAATACATTGTTGTACTAAAACATAAATCAGCTTGTTGCAAAGCAGGGCAACATGGATTTTTCTTGTAATATTACCATGTGTCAAAATTCAGAATCACATTTCACATAGCAATGACGACAAACAGATAAGTTTGTATCAGTTTGCATCACCAATGACTCCAACGCATTAGTTATGGCGCCAAATTGAACTGCCCTAGGTAATCACAAAAGGACCATCAGACACCTAATTAAAGGGAGACCCAGCTGGCGCGCCGTACTAATGACACGCAGTTACTTTACTACTTATATTGGTAGTAAAAGGTGTTGTAAAGATTATCTACGTTAAATACAGCTTATCGTGAACCCGTTACCCATTTCTCGTGGAGCCTTCCGTGAGATAAGAAATGTTTACGACTAGTAATAATGGTCTGTGCAAGTCTTTCTTATTGTTCCAGGGCTTATGGGACCAGAAAGATATTATTTTTCAAACTTATTTAGCTATTAAGTATAATTTTAGGTAATATACTACTGTAGGTATACGACAGCAATTAATGAAATACACTTTGTTTCATTTATTCTACTGAATAGCTCCTCAACTTTTATGAGCTGTGCGCTATAGATTCCATATTGTTTGCATCCTATAAAATGTACCACCTTAACAGCATAAATATGGAATGATAATCAGGAATTGAATATTGAGTAGGTATTCAAACAAAATAAACTTTAATTTAAACAATGTAAATACTACTAAAAGCCCGGTGATTTGGATGACTAACTGCCACTGCAGATAAATCGTTAAAAATAACAACAGAGCTGAACAAAACGGAAAATTCCATTCCGATTTTCGAAAGGAGTTTGTTCAAAAAGTTCATATAACACATAATACAATGCTGACCTCAACTTTAGCTGCGTTGTAGAACTGGTAGAGCGGCTCGTGGGTGAACAGGGAGTGGGGCAGCGGGCTGGCGGGGTGCGACCCTGAGGACGCTCCTGATGATGACGAGATGTTCCCCGCTTGGTATAGACCTGCTTCTGCGTACCTGTGGGAAAGATAGCGTTGTTAGTTGACTGGTTTGATAGCATGATAATGGTGCTTAGTTCTAGTGAAAACAAATAGGAAGTACGGTGAAGGATGGGCGTTTCTGAGGGCTATATTTGACGTCCAAAATGCATTTTATCTTTTTTGTGGCTCCGAATATCATAGGATTCATATTGGTAGCAATATTTGGGCGAAGGTGTCGTATCGTATGATAGTTTCAGTTTATTTTGATGAATTTATCAATCAGCGGGGCAGTTACTCAGATAAGTATTATGTCACTTTTTAACTAACATTGTTACTGAATTATTTTTCTACAGTCTACAAAATTTTAAAAATCACATCACATAACTTTTAGGACTAAGTATTTTACACGAAGGCGTATCCGGTACTTCTATAAGGAAACTGATGGCGTTATGATAAAATGATAATGTCATGCAGTAGGTAGGCAAATATAACGTGAGAAAAATCCTTAGCTGCAAGGTCTTAGGTATGAACATTGTCGTCATTGCAAACCTTGTACTTGATGAAGTACATACCAAATTGACTAATAGATCAGTCAGTATAACATACTAAAACAAAGCTTACTCATTTACCCGTGTTCACATTAAATGGTTGGGTTAGCGGAACGCGGGCCCGAAAGGTTTGCAACCGGGACAACGCTCGGATGATGATGATATTAAATGGTTGGGTAGCAACCAGAAATTTTATCACAAGGGAAGATGGGACGATCACATTTTTAAGCTTGGGACCCTATATTTCTTGGAACCCTTTTCTATTAGACGTACGTAAGTACTTTTTCAGTATTACAGTTTCCAGATAGAGTTCTAGATAGCTATCTTACAGACGATGCTATAGAAAAGTAATAAAAATAAAAACATTTCTAGGGTACAATCTGTTCTCCCCACTAGGTGGGGGTTGTGAGGGGCCTGCCGTAAGGTGGGCAGTCGCCGGCGGGGGCCTGGACGCTATGGACTCCCAGGCCCTCCCCACTCAGGCGAGGTCGGAGTGCCACTGGGTATTTTTAGTGGGTATACCGGGAACAACTATACTGGGGAGTCCCACATACCCCTCTCCCGTCCCCCGACGGGAAGGGGATGCGTAACTGTCATTTTTTCCCAGCGACAAAAAATAAAAAAAGGGTACAATCTGTCAGATAGTTACCTAGATCTCTATCTGGAACCTGTGAAACTGGCCGTTACATTCTGAAATATCTGCATATGATTTCAGAAAACTATTTATTTTCTCCAAATCCTTTTTCAAAACACCAACAATTGCTATTACTGAAGGAAATATTGAGTGTCCGCATTATCAGAATATACTGATATTAGCATGAAACATAGACAGATTATCATGTTGTTCGTGGTACAAACCATAAGTAATGAGCTGTTAATCAAATGACGAGTATCATAATGTGTAGGTTAGTTGGCACCTACATAGATGCGATGATGTAAGAAATAACTGCTGAACGAACTTTGATCTTCTATCGTTAAAGGATAGAATTAAGTACCTATGCTTAAGTGCAGTATTATGAATACACTAGCTTCCGCCAGCGGTTTCACCCGCGTCGCGTGGGAACTACTCCGCACACCCGGATAAAAAGTAGCCTACAGCCTTCCTCGGTAAATGGGCTATTTAACTTCTATTTTTTTTCAAATCGGACGTTCCTGGGATTAGAGCGTTCAACCAACCAAACTAACTCTTCAGCTTTATAATATTTATGAAATGAAATATGAATGCCAAAAAATAATCTACTGCTTGTTTTCATTTGCGCTTTTATTACCAGATTCCAAAAGTTATGACAAGGTGACATTGATCTCAATCAATATTCTCAATAACAAAACGCATGGAAGGTAGGCGTTAATTGTTGTTACCGACCATGTGGGTGAATTGTGTTACTAAGGCAAAAAGTAAGCATTTAATAAATTATTTTGAATATTTCTATTACCTTTCTTTCTGTCCTTTAAATCTCAATAGCCAAGTATAACAACAACAACACATGACACCAATACACAGACACACATGTTCATAAAACCGAACACTATTTCTAGAAACCACTATTTATTTAAGCCTTGCTTATTCCGCTATCACTTTTATGAGACCACAGAACAATTAGCACAGAAAATAAAATAAATAAATATTTGCGCGCTCAAAGCGTGGCAACGGATTCGATTCAAATCCCACCAACGTCCTTTTGAGCGTGCGCATAATGGCAGAGTTAAAGTAGCGAGACGTTCCAAGGGATAAGCGACAAGCGAGTTGATTTAAGTTACTCAAAAAGGGCTGTAGATCCCTTTCAGCTACCTACCGAGCAACGTGTGCAATCAGTCACTACCAGGAGTGGGAAGTTCCACCACCCATAATAATTTTAAAAAGTCCAGTCAAACGCTATTGCTTCTTCACCGAAAATTATTACCTATCGTGTTGCGCCGCAAAAATATTTGTGTGAAAGGACCATTATTTTTAGAAAGGCAGTGCCTTGATTTTATCCCCATTTTTCTTGGTTACATCAATATACTCAAATAAAGCTAACAGCGCTGATTTGACCAGATTGCTCGGTTGGTCTTATTCGCTGCACTTATTTTATTTGTTGGAAAACGTATATTTTTTTCTAAACGGTAAACCTCATTAAATAGGCTAACTGCTTGTATAGAATTTGGTGAAATGTGGGAGTTAAGTGAACATATACTGCGTTTAATCTTTTATCTGTTAGGAACTCAAGTTGCTCGCTCGTCGCTTATGCCACGGGTCACAGGTAACGGTGGTACGGAAAACTGGCTTGTGAGTCATCGGTTTCGTGGATAAATGGGCGATGGTGACGTCATGCGTTCGCGCCACTATTGACTAACGTCTGGGAAGAGGCTGTCAGAACCCAGCCACCTCCCTGGAACAGTTTATTGGGTCACTTTTTTGATTCCCTACTGTTTTCTTTATTATTGTATGATCGTATTTAAATAAAAATTAAAGTATTTGGCGTATGATATTGAAGTTTAGGCGCAAGGTTGTTTTTATAAACTTGTTTATTTCGAAAAATGTGACGCTTGATTGCACATAAGTATTTTGAATGACCTCAATATCAAGGTGCTTTCCTACATAGATACAAATTATTTAGCATGCTTTTTTAGATTCTTTACATTCCTCAATAATTGCAGATGTGGAGGATTCAGATCCAAAATCATCTTTCCAATAAGGTTTTATGTCTGGATGGCACTATAACATATTAGGCAAAAGGCGAATGAGATCTCACTGTTCATTTCTTTAGTCCGCGAATCATTTTAGTATATTTACAAAACAAATCTATCCAAAATCAAGACGACCTTATCACCCAAACAATGCTACTGCAGCCAGCTTCGTGAAGCAAGATCTGCAAGTAGGCCAGAGTGAGATCGTCTCGCAGCTGACCTTTGTCTTGAACTCCAACAACCGGCGCTAACAAACGGACCGCGAATGTAACTGTAGCGTAAATATCGCTACGCAACCCTGTCACAACCAGTTGCCTACCAACGTGCAATTATAAGCCTTTCTCTCTTTAAACCATGTCAAGTTCCACTGTGGCATTCAGCGAGTAAAGGGTTGATGTTCAATAACTGTTCAATTAGGGCCCAAGTCTCTTGAAAAACGAGTCAAACAAGTTTGAAGTATTCAACCATTTTGCAGTTACGCGAGTTACTTAAACTTGGTAAATGTAAAAAGGGAAATTCGCTTTATTATGGTTAATAGAAGTATGAGTAACTTTCCAGTCACGGGGTAATCTTGATGTGGGCACGGGAAAATAATGAACTCAATGCGTGGGACGGGATGTCGTAGTAATAACGGATTTCCCTAAATGTAGAGCAATTTACGTCAAGCCCTTAATTTTAGACGAGGGAATAAAATCAGATGCATTAGTTGATGCTTAAACTAAGTATGATTTTGTTAACCACATCTAATTCACGGTTAGACGTACCAATTCAGAGCAAAATTATTTTAATGACAGATTCTCTCATATTTATGTCCAGTTCTCATCAACTTTGTTTTTTTTAAGTTAGCAATTTGACGCCTCGAGAATGCGCCGTAGTGTTTTACATTTTGACAGTCCTAAAGTAATAAGTCTTTCAGGGAAGTGATTTGGCGATAGTTTCATGCTAATAAAAACTATTTACAAAAAATAAAACCAACTTCAAAAGGCACTAAAAAGCAAAATAAAAACCTTTTCCAAATCTGACAAATATTATGCAGAAAACCACATCAAAATCGGTTCAGCCAAACGCGAGATAATNCAAAAAATAAAAAAAGGGTACAATCTGTCAGATAGTTACCTAGATCTCTATCTGGAACCTGTGAAACTGGCCGTTACATTCTGAAATATCTGCATATGATTTCAGAAAACTATTTATTTTCTCCAAATCCTTTTTCAAAACACCAACAATTGCTATTACTGAAGGAAATATTGAGTGTCCGCATTATCAGAATATACTGATATTAGCATGAAACATAGACAGATTATCATGTTGTTCGTGGTACAAACCATAAGTAATGAGCTGTTAATCAAATGACGAGTATCATAATGTGTAGGTTAGTTGGCACCTACATAGATGCGATGATGTAAGAAATAACTGCTGAACGAACTTTGATCTTCTATCGTTAAAGGATAGAATTAAGTACCTATGCTTAAGTGCAGTATTATGAATACACTAGCTTCCGCCAGCGGTTTCACCCGCGTCGCGTGGGAACTACTCCGCACACCCGGATAAAAAGTAGCCTACAGCCTTCCTCGGTAAATGGGCTATTTAACTTCTATTTTTTTTCAAATCGGACGTTCCTGGGATTAGAGCGTTCAACCAACCAAACTAACTCTTCAGCTTTATAATATTTATGAAATGAAATATGAATGCCAAAAAATAATCTACTGCTTGTTTTCATTTGCGCTTTTATTACCAGATTCCAAAAGTTATGACAAGGTGACATTGATCTCAATCAATATTCTCAATAACAAAACGCATGGAAGGTAGGCGTTAATTGTTGTTACCGACCATGTGGGTGAATTGTGTTACTAAGGCAAAAAGTAAGCATTTAATAAATTATTTTGAATATTTCTATTACCTTTCTTTCTGTCCTTTAAATCTCAATAGCCAAGTATAACAACAACAACACATGACACCAATACACAGACACACATGTTCATAAAACCGAACACTATTTCTAGAAACCACTATTTATTTAAGCCTTGCTTATTCCGCTATCACTTTTATGAGACCACAGAACAATTAGCACAGAAAATAAAATAAATAAATATTTGCGCGCTCAAAGCGTGGCAACGGATTCGATTCAAATCCCACCAACGTCCTTTTGAGCGTGCGCATAATGGCAGAGTTAAAGTAGCGAGACGTTCCAAGGGATAAGCGACAAGCGAGTTGATTTAAGTTACTCAAAAAGGGCTGTAGATCCCTTTCAGCTACCTACCGAGCAACGTGTGCAATCAGTCACTACCAGGAGTGGGAAGTTCCACCACCCATAATAATTTTAAAAAGTCCAGTCAAACGCTATTGCTTCTTCACCGAAAATTATTACCTATCGTGTTGCGCCGCAAAAATATTTGTGTGAAAGGACCATTATTTTTAGAAAGGCAGTGCCTTGATTTTATCCCCATTTTTCTTGGTTACATCAATATACTCAAATAAAGCTAACAGCGCTGATTTGACCAGATTGCTCGGTTGGTCTTATTCGCTGCACTTATTTTATTTGTTGGAAAACGTATATTTTTTTCTAAACGGTAAACCTCATTAAATAGGCTAACTGCTTGTATAGAATTTGGTGAAATGTGGGAGTTAAGTGAACATATACTGCGTTTAATCTTTTATCTGTTAGGAACTCAAGTTGCTCGCTCGTCGCTTATGCCACGGGTCACAGGTAACGGTGGTACGGAAAACTGGCTTGTGAGTCATCGGTTTCGTGGATAAATGGGCGATGGTGACGTCATGCGTTCGCGCCACTATTGACTAACGTCTGGGAAGAGGCTGTCAGAACCCAGCCACCTCCCTGGAACAGTTTATTGGGTCACTTTTTTGATTCCCTACTGTTTTCTTTATTATTGTATGATCGTATTTAAATAAAAATTAAAGTATTTGGCGTATGATATTGAAGTTTAGGCGCAAGGTTGTTTTTATAAACTTGTTTATTTCGAAAAATGTGACGCTTGATTGCACATAAGTATTTTGAATGACCTCAATATCAAGGTGCTTTCCTACATAGATACAAATTATTTAGCATGCTTTTTTAGATTCTTTACATTCCTCAATAATTGCAGATGTGGAGGATTCAGATCCAAAATCATCTTTCCAATAAGGTTTTATGTCTGGATGGCACTATAACATATTAGGCAAAAGGCGAATGAGATCTCACTGTTCATTTCTTTAGTCCGCGAATCATTTTAGTATATTTACAAAACAAATCTATCCAAAATCAAGACGACCTTATCACCCAAACAATGCTACTGCAGCCAGCTTCGTGAAGCAAGATCTGCAAGTAGGCCAGAGTGAGATCGTCTCGCAGCTGACCTTTGTCTTGAACTCCAACAACCGGCGCTAACAAACGGACCGCGAATGTAACTGTAGCGTAAATATCGCTACGCAACCCTGTCACAACCAGTTGCCTACCAACGTGCAATTATAAGCCTTTCTCTCTTTAAACCATGTCAAGTTCCACTGTGGCATTCAGCGAGTAAAGGGTTGATGTTCAATAACTGTTCAATTAGGGCCCAAGTCTCTTGAAAAACGAGTCAAACAAGTTTGAAGTATTCAACCATTTTGCAGTTACGCGAGTTACTTAAACTTGGTAAATGTAAAAAGGGAAATTCGCTTTATTATGGTTAATAGAAGTATGAGTAACTTTCCAGTCACGGGGTAATCTTGATGTGGGCACGGGAAAATAATGAACTCAATGCGTGGGACGGGATGTCGTAGTAATAACGGATTTCCCTAAATGTAGAGCAATTTACGTCAAGCCCTTAATTTTAGACGAGGGAATAAAATCAGATGCATTAGTTGATGCTTAAACTAAGTATGATTTTGTTAACCACATCTAATTCACGGTTAGACGTACCAATTCAGAGCAAAATTATTTTAATGACAGATTCTCTCATATTTATGTCCAGTTCTCATCAACTTTGTTTTTTTTAAGTTAGCAATTTGACGCCTCGAGAATGCGCCGTAGTGTTTTACATTTTGACAGTCCTAAAGTAATAAGTCTTTCAGGGAAGTGATTTGGCGATAGTTTCATGCTAATAAAAACTATTTACAAAAAATAAAACCAACTTCAAAAGGCACTAAAAAGCAAAATAAAAACCTTTTCCAAATCTGACAAATATTATGCAGAAAACCACATCAAAATCGGTTCAGCCAAACGCGAGATAATCACGTTTATACATACATGGGGTCACACTGAAAACCTCATTTTTTGAAGTTGGTTCAAAGTCAGACTTACCAAGAAGTAGTGGAGGTGTTCGGCGTGGTGCTGGGCGTGGTGTCGGCGCCGCACTCGGCGTACCACGAGGTGCGCGCGCGCGGGCTCTTGTCCTTGCGCGACAGCGTCGGCAGCAGTCGCTTCAGTTCTACACATAGACATCACTATCTAAGTACCTTAGATCTTTGTTTTAAGCCGCGGTTCCACCAAACAATTTATAGCGTAGAAGCAAAATGTTTCATTATAAAACACATTTTAAAAATAGCAAATTTTCCGTTGGTGGAGACGCGTTTTAAGGATAACGGGATTAGATATGGCTTCAATAATTACGAATTAGGTGTTGAACACTATTGAAGCCATTTCTAATGCCATATTTTAAGTTATTTTACATAATTTGTACAGATACTTGACTTCAACGTGTGTAAATGTAGGTATTTAATAGATAATCTTCATCCCCATTTCGTATAATTAACGATATTCTTGCAAAAGTTTATGAGTATTTAAAATAATCGATCAAGTTTTTCAGAATTCTGTAAATAAATAACTGTTACGATTAAAATGAAACAAAATTTCGTAGAAAATCATCCCCGCGGATACGTCACTGTCAGTGGTTCCCCAATACTATGAGTAGGACACTTGTATGTGTGCGTGTACCTACATACATGCAGAAGTTAAGCATCTGTACAACAAATCTGCGTCACCTCTATGTAACCACAAAAATGACTGGTTGCATGCAATCGTTGCGTTTTATTGTCTAAAGCAGGCCGCACACCAGCGCCACATGCTACACGCATCGAACATTTGTGTTGCCACAATCATTGTGCTACAATTCAACTTAATACAAATGTATTGTAAATGCGCACATTAGACGCACATTTGTAGCGTGGCACCGCTTTTAGAATGTCGACATCAGCGTCTGATGATGACGAATTCTTGATGTGGCGATTAATGAGAAAAAATACATTATTGCACAATTTACGGGAATTTCAAAATTTCGCAAGAATTTCAATTTTGACGAAGAAAAGTTTCGATAATATTATCGAATGTATGAAAACACACACAAGCCAAAACAAGATACCCGCTTCAGAGAGTGTATTTCGGCCGAAGAGCGTTTACTCATCACCTCTGCAATAAATTCAACGTAAAATTCAATGTTGTCTTTTATTTTTACAAACCAACGCGACACAAATATCGAACATGTTCGATCTTCAATTCGTGTAGCGCGGACACCATCTCGCTACAAAGTGCACCCGCTACAAATGTTTCCCAGGTGTGCATGCTCACGAACAAATATATGGGGGCGTTAAATGTGTCCTGCTTCAAATGTGGCGCTACAATTATCGAGTTACAAATGTATGCCTGGTGTGCGGCCTGCTTAA
>NWSH02000560.1:11938346-11980658 GCA_002382865.2 Heliothis virescens
GGCGGCGGCGGGGGCAGCGCCGGCCGCGCGGGGGGGCACAGGCAGGGGGAGGAGTCGGCGAGGCGCCGCCTACCGTCGCGGCGGCGGGGCGCGGTTTCGGGTGACAGCGTCTCCGTGCTGCCTGGCTGCCCGCTGTCGCTGCTGTTCAGAAATGAATGTATGAATTTTGTACTAATGCTTCATAATGTATCAAGGCTCGGGAAACATATTAAAGCTGCGCATGGGCATCTTTTAATTTTTAACTAGATTTTACCAAATAGTTGATCATGCTGTCAAGCTTTTATGATTTCTTCATTGAAAACTCACCAATTGCTAAATCCAGAGTCACCATCCATCGAATCAGTCAAGTAGAAAGTAGAATTAGTGATCTTGAGAGCACTAGGCACATCGGAATTGATGTCCACAGCCAGCGACGTCGCGCGACGGAACCTCGACTTGAATGAGAAGTACGCCTTCCTCGAGAGCGTCCCACTGTCCTTCTTGGTGGTCTCACTAGTGGGCGTCACCGGCTTCTCGGGAGGAGGCTTGTCCGGCAACGGAGGCGCCACATCCCCGTTACTGCCCCTCTTGTCACAAATAGCAGTCTTCAATTCCTCCTTCAACGACCCATACACCTTTGCCAAGGGAATTTCAGTCTTATTTAGCACAGGCCGCGTGTCGTTAAAGTTGATATTGGTGTACACTGGCTCTTGTTTCTCACAGTTGGCGTATATGGGCGACTTTTTCTTGGCCGTGTCATAGATGTTCGTTTGGTTGTTAGCCGCCTTCGTGAACGGTTTGTTGTCCATCGCCACTGTAAACAGAATGATCGGTTAAAGCTAATTTTATTTGAGATGTCGAAAGTAGGTCAATGTTTATCTTTGAGATATCAGCAAATATGGTGATATGACTTGCGGTCTATCAAAGATAGCGATTTTTAATATTTTTAGACAAATATCTGGTGTTGTTATCAAAGTTTATTATGAAACATTATGGACCGGTCTTTCTAACCAAACGCCGGTTCTCAATTTTTTTTTTATTCTTGTAGCAATAGTTATTATAAATTATTGATTTTATATATTATTGCAAACGAGGCCAAACCACTATTTCGACTTACTCGNAACATTATGGACCGGTCTTTCTAACCAAACGCCGGTTCTCAATTTTTTTTTTATTCTTGTAGCAATAGTTATTATAAATTATTGATTTTATATATTATTGCAAACGAGGCCAAACCACTATTTCGACTTACTCGTATCATCCGATATGGTCTAGTGGCTAGGATACCTGGCTCTCACCCAGGAGGCTCGGGTTCGATTCCCGGTATCGGAAAATCTTTTTGTTATTCAATTATCATTTTTAACTTACCAGTATATCTTTTGGTGAGATTCCGTTTGATTTGTCTCATTTTTCTTTGCGCGGCGCTGGCTATTTTCGTGAGGGTGTATTGTCCTCCACCGGTTGGCGGGTTGGGAAGCCTCGATGCTGGTAACGTAGGTGCTGCAGGGGCGTACGTGGACTGGAAATTAAGGAAAAATAAAAAATGTTATTAAATCTATTCATTATTTTAAATCTATATTACACTTTGAAAGTGTACTCACAATTTTAAATAATATGTTTGCTTGTTCGAAGGTAAAGTAAGACTAAGCTATGTCTCATTAACAAGGACACGGAATATTTCCCGTAACCTGAAGTTTGTATACAAGTGACGCCATTTATTTTTTCATGCGGTGGAATTCCCGTAAATATGACGATCTTGTTATGTTATGTATTATATGAACTTGCTTTATTCATAGTATGTTCGTCACAAAAATACTAAGCCTCAAAGTAATATTTTTATTTTTATAGAATCTTTAATCCAAATATTGCAGTATTAATGTTAGTTCACCATTAATTTTTAATCCTGAGTCTATGAGAATCTTATGTACTAGTTTAATTTTAGCTCTAAGACTATAGTTTTATGAAAAGTCAATGATTATTTAACAATTATTATTAAAAAGAAAGACTGAAGGAATTCCATACAAAAAGCCAATATTTTTCCATAAAAAAATATCTCATCATCGACTTGGTTTCATTCAGCTCACAATTTAATATGCACAAAAATGTCAAAATTGATTTAATAATTTTTATATTATTTAAATTAATGTCTACCTAGTGCTGCCTACATTCGCAACTAACATCATATAACTGCAATATTAAAACATTAAAGTATGAACGCACCTTATCGTGATCATCAGTGTCGGTATCGCTATCGAAGGAGTCGAAATCTTCCTCCAGGGGCAGCGGAGGGGCGGGGTGCGGGGGGTGAAGAGCGGGCGCCGGCTCCAGCGACTCGTACAAGTGGCCAGAATCACTGCTGTCACATTCTGAGGACAAAGTTCAAGACAAAGTCTTATAATCACGTAAAAGCAAAAAAAAGTTTGCATAGATCTGTACTAATATTATAATGCTGAAGAGTTTGTTTGAACGTGCTAATCTCAGGAACTATCGGGTCTAGGTCTGATTTGAAAAATTATTTCAGTGTTAGATAGCCAATTTATCGAGGAAGGCTTTAGTAGCCTACTTTTTATCCGGATGCGCCGAGTAGTTCCCACGGGACGCGGATGAAACCGCTGGCAGAAGCTAGTTAATTAATAAGTGCCGACACTGGCTAGTCGAGCATGACTAACCAGTATCAGCACTACCTCAAGGCACACGGTTGCTGGTTGGATACCGACATCATTTTCTTGGAATTATAACCCTGCCGAAGCAGGGTCTTCAAAAAATATTATAGACTCATTTGAGTGTTCCCCTCCACGGAAATCTTTAGTAAAAGGCGAAAGATTTATGCGTTTTGAAGGGAAACCAGAGTTACTGCAGAATAGTTTGGCCGACGTTATATGTTTCGCGCGGTAACGAAACCATAGCGCGATTCAGAAACCGGACCCAAATGCACAGCGCCATCTATCGAAGCGAGGAGAAACAATTCTGCTTCTTTTGTGGCGCCACTTTTTGCTTGTGTATGTGTTTTTTAACTGAGAATTACATCACACTATATTGTTTTTTATGGATAATATAATACATTAATAACCTTTCTCACTGGTTTCGCATTTAAAAGCCAGTTTCCTAGGTTAAATGTGGGTCAAAATTGTTATTCTCTTCGATAGCACATAGAAAATAGAAAAAGCATAATATTTTATTTTTAGTATCATCTTCATAGAAATAAATATTTAGAATAATTAAAATCAGTTTTGGAGAAAGTTGCATAGTGATTATTTACTGAATAGTCTTCAATCTGGTGACCTTAGACCCGTAGAATTTTCTGCTTTCTACACAAATAGGGTTATCTAATTGGAATCTAGCAGAATCGAGCTAGATTAGGTATTAATTATACCCTGAGTGAGAAGATCAGGTTTCACTAAAAACAAACATTTAATGACGCCAAATATTGCAAAGAATTTTAGAGATTCAACCCAATTTTCGTATAAGCATAATGACAAAACTTTTCAATGAATTAATGAAGGGCCAGCATAAAGTCAGGTATGGTCAAGGTTTAATGACCCACTCCTTACATAATGAGCTGAGGCATCCGTCAGCAGGTTGACACGATACACGGCTCTCTCTTGCGCAAGGAGGCAGCTGTTGAAACAGCCTTCCGTACACTATTTGATTGGTTGCAGAGATAAACATTATTACGGAGACAAAAGGAATGATACGCTGCTGCTTTTAACCGTTAATGACTTCTGGGAATTAAAAGAAATATTTAATATATCCCATAAAAAAAAAAATCTTGTTCTTTGTTGATAGAAGATAAAAAAGATGGTCACATTTTTGCCAATTGGAACTAAGAACTATCGTAGAAAAATTGGTGGAGAAGAGAGTAAAATCCGAAAAATTAAACAATGTCAAAATATTCAAAGTTTATAAGTTTGGGTATAAGTCTGGTTTTAGACAGTGGCAAATACATTTTTTAGGAACTGTATACTAAGGAAAAGTTTGAATAAAATAATACAAATTGAATCTGTAACATAATCACAAAAGACAATAAGAACAGCTGGTGTCAAGGTCTATAGTCTACGTTGATATGTTAGTGACATCAGGTACTTTCATTTGGTAACTCTTGCGCACTCATGTAGAAACATGACATTAAATAAACACTTTTCAGTTATTGCATTTGCAATAATAAATATTAAATGTTATGTACTGTCGCATCCGATGACGAATTACTCAGTAAGAATAGTAAACATCCAAATAATAGTAGGAGTTACACACACATAAACAAATTATGGCATGTACTATATCCGTTGCTATACAATAGTAGGAAATTGTAAACGAAGATCAAGTCAAGGGTGACTGAAAATAAGCAAGCTTTTAACTAGAAATTACAGAAAGTTTACTTATTAAATAAGAATGAATTAAATAAAATACTAAAACATACTTCCTGAAACCACCAGAGTAGTGTAGCATAATCAAAAATTATGGCCAAAACGAATGAGTTTTTGTGGTATAAAATTAGGACATCAACTGCCTGACTCCTTTGGTTACATAACGTATGGTCAGCGTGCTCTTAGGCAACTCTTGCATATTACTTGCAGATCGCCTCATGCAATGTACACCATCCTTAAAAAGCCCAGTCCTTAAATAACTACAGGATTTTCTTTAAGTCCGTTTATAAGAACATAAAGAAAGAAAGCTTTTCTCAAATTGATTTAATTTTTCCGCAAAAAGAAACGAGTCCTTCACGGATTAAGGAAAAAATGAAATATAAATGTACTACCCAACATGGCGAGAGCATCTCGCATAGGTATTTTTGTTATAATAAAGGATGTAGCAAAGAATCAAGGTCCTAACGTTACATAAATTCGTCGCGAACAGGTTCTGCCACTCTTGCGCAAGCTGCGGTCATACGGTCGTTACTAAGTTACGAGTAACAAGCGGTCGGTGCGAATGATCGACTAGAACATTTGCATCATGTATTAGCTCTGAAAGTGTGTAATGGACTATGAGGTAAATTATCAAGTGTTGGGGTAGCATACTGATGCTTTGGATTTTGAATTTTGTATTAAAATTCGGTCGTGCAATTTGAGGTAAAGTTATAATATGAGCGAAGCTTACGAGATATTTTTGATGCCTTTCAAATGCAAGCTAGTTGAAAAAGTGATACTTATGATAATTTAATTAATCTGAAGAATTCACTTGTATAATAACCGATGACTTCTACAACGAAGGTGGTCCTATCGCAGAGTTTGATTTGCTTTCTGCCCAACTTGAATCTATTTCTACTTTCACAAATCTGTTCGCATGGTGTGTAAACATGTACAGCATTTAATTTTATCCCACACAGGATGTTATGTTAATTTTAGATTTAATACTCATTATGCATAAATGCATAGTATGAAGCTCAAATAACATGTTATTGAAAATCATTAAAGTGGAGTGCGGAAGAGGTTAGATAAATTAATGTATGGTAATAAAAAATGGTTATCTACACGTGATTCACGATTGAAATCTAATGACCCAAACTTGAAGCACGTATCAAAATAACTTATGAAATAAAACGTAAGTACGGCAAATAATTCGAAAGCAATTTCAACCTTATCATATCTGGAAGACCATGTTCTTATTTCGATGATGAACTAAATCTATACTAATATTATAAAGCTGAAGAGTTTGTTTGTTTGAACGCGCTACCCTCAGGAACTACTGGTCCGATTTGAAAAATTATTTCAGTGTTAGATAGTCCATTTATCGAGGAAGGTTATAGGCTATTTATCCGGGTGCGCCGAGTAGTTCCCACGGGACGCGGGTGAAACCGCTGGCAGAAGCTAGCTAAAGATAAATGGGTAACTCAAAGAGTTTGTTCATCGGCTATAAAACAATTTGTGGCTGCATGAATAGCGAACGGTTGCTCAATTGAATAGATATAATCAGTGTAATGAACCGACGGATTGCATGATTTCTTCAACATGTATTTGGACATGTTTGAGTCACAGTCCTAATTCTGATTGATGACATTGCCGCATTTTAAGACCTTGGTTTTTCCCAGTTTCAGCTCGTCTTTCTTTATATGGTGTCAATCCATTAGCCTCTTTTGCAATATTTGGCTTATTAAAAGTTTTTATTTATTGTATTTCACTCGATACTTTATTAGTTATTGGGGAAAATACTGATTGAAACTACAGAACAGCTAAGATCTATCATCATCATGTCAGGCGGTTCCAAAAAGTTGGTCTCATAAAAATTATGCATTACTTATGTTCTCAAGTCACAAAAACTACGTCACAGCATGATTATTTCTGCCCTTGTATCTACAAATACACCGAAGGAAGTGGATTGACTCGGTTAAAACCCGATAATGATCTATGTCTTTGACATTTACAACAGTTCATTACATGGACACAGTATGATTTCATTTACTTATTGAAAGTGAACATCTTGTATCAGTGACGTCACATGAAAGAAATCGAGAGGCAGTCCAAACAATTTATCATAAGTTTCAAATGTTGAGTTGAAAACGCGAAAATTGACAACAAATAGTAATTGTAAGTGATAACTTATGTGTACGTCATTTGTGCGTTTTTGTATTTTCACTTTCTTGTCAGTTAGAGACCACTTTGTCTACTCTGTGAGACACGCGATCCATTATTCAATGAGTCTAATTATACGCACTAAACTAGAAACTGTCGCGTTGGATAAGGACGAGACAAACTGTTTACTAGCTCCAGCTGATTTTATAGTCTGACTGCTAGTTATTTATATACACAACATTATTAAAGAAACACTGTTGAAGATAATACTTAAAATCATAATACTAAACAGTATTTGATTTTCGAACACAGTGTAAAAAGTGGAAACTCACCTAAACTTAAAATATCCGCAACGCCCGAATCCAATAACGGCTCAAATTTTAACAAAGCCGAGAACCCCCAGGATTTCATCAGGAATAATATAAGACACCGTGACAATAACATGGAACTGATTGATAATAATTATAGTTTTTCACCACATGATCTAGAGGAGCACGTCTATCGGGTAGAAAGCTAGAAAGTGACTTCGATCGCGAGAGCCGTTCTTATAGCTAATGATACACTACTCAGTGTCGTTACACGCATATAAAGCGATGCTACTCAATCCTAACATCCGAGGGATGTTGACAAACATACAGACAATACGATAATATTTTACGATTTTTTTCGCATTGAAACTGGATTTGTTTAAGATATCATACATCATTTATTTTGGTTTTCCGCAGATTTATATAGAACTGCCAGTAATACAATATCCGTTGAGCATTGTCTCAGAGCTGTTACTTGTATAAAATGAGATGATACATCAAAGACAGGAACTGGAATCATTTAAGAATGTAGCTTTGCAATACTTGAATTACTTTTAGTATAATATGAAGAAATAAGTAGAGAAGAACAAATTACAGAGCAGTAACTACCAAAAAATGCGATGAGATCTTGTATTTCGTTTTTTCCATCTTGTAGTATAGTCCTGATGTCAGGCCAGACAGTGCGCTCTAGCACGTCGATGAGGCGCACGCGGTCGCCCAGCTCCTCCCAGGGCCAGCGCGCGCGCTCATCGTTCTGGCTGTAGTAAGCACACTTCGCGTTCGTCTCGATGTACACCTTCGTCGGCGACGTTATGAACACTACAACAAATCACGACCAAAGTGACAACAGGCCAATCATCTCCCTCAACCCAGAACAGATCCACGAACACGACTCAAGCTGATGCATGAAATTGACTCGGTCATGGCAAAAAACTGATGCTTTTTCAATGCCAAATACGATTTTACAGATTTTTAGAAGCAAATTCGCGAAACGAGTTTGATATTCTATAAACACGTTTCTGCTGGTAAATACAAATACGATTTTTGGCAATTAACAATAAATAAAATCTTGAGTCATGTCGGAACCGGTTAAGTTATTGACCGTGTATCGAATAAATTGGGAGTATTAATCAGCCTGGTGCACCTTGATCGCCGCAATTCCTTCGGAAAGTCCGTGGCCTCGGCGGTGGGCCGACGCCACCGTTCACCTGAGGCTTCTCGTAGATCATTGTTCATCATCACCGATATCACTTCACATCACTGGGATTCACGAGCACTTTCGAACAAAGAACGTTCGTTCCGACATGCGCTTGAACTGTCAACGAACAATGTACCACTTTATTGTATCGCTCATACTGCTGAATCACTGAATGCTCACTTGAGGCATAAGAACTGGCTTCCTTAACTCAGACGTGCGATCAAGTTATATAAAAAAGTTAAACAAGTCGTGGCAGCTGCGTTGCCGGCCGTCTCAGGGTCGACTGGTACCACGATTGTACGGATCGATGTTTGCATCGCCACTAGAATCGAGAACTGCTGATTTTTTCACCGTTTCAATGCTAAACGCCGCGGTATCGCAACGAACTAAATATCATTTGTAATAGTTCAACTGACATTGGATGTGGTTAATGCACCTAAATTGGTATTTGAAAATCGTTAGTTACGCACCAATGCACAAAAACGTTTGGTTATTAAATTGTATTGCAAGTAATAACTTTAATCAAAGGCTCCTAACAATAGTTCAGATAAAGGACATATTCTATTTATTCTTATGCTCAGGTTATAAAACGAAATGGTTGCAGTTATTAGATAATATTTATAACGACAAGTTATGGTGTAATTGCAAAACAAGTAGTGTGTTTCTATATGGCGTTGCAATCAGAGCATTGCGGCTTGCGAAACAATGAAGGCCTAACGCGGCGCATAAGTAATCTGTTCCGCAGAAAGAGCTGTAGCATTACAGACTGCATGTTCGAGCTGAGTGCAAACGAAGCTAGCGGAGATACTGAATGAGCTGATGCTATCGATGAATCAACATGCAATCTTTGTAATAGCTGAGAATGATCGTGCTAATGTAACGGTCAATGATCGCCATGACACTGCACTAGTCGTGGAAGATGTGTAACCAAAAGTAGCGGTAGGCGTTACAGCACTGTCAGATAAGTTTGCTGCACATAACAGCACTAAGATTGCTTCAATTATCGAGACATTACATGCAGTCGGGGACACTTTCTAGATCTAGATCAACAGATAGAATAACAATGCTAGCTTAGTCTTGTTTTTTGTAGATGCACGCAGCCAATTGGGACAGATTCTGAGTGAAGAATATTAATGAGAGAAGGAAAATAAACTATGAAACAAAATCAGACTCCAACAGTCAGTGCAATAGAATGCTCAAAGATATACAATGATATTCAGACTACTGCCATAAATATCGCTAAAGCGAATGTAAATACGACCGTGTCTAAATACTTGTTTCTGCTCCAACCAATTGTTTCTGGTTATACGTAGATCGATTAACGTTGTGTAATGGTAGAGTACAGTCGAATATTAGAGGTGAATGCAGTGGAATGCTACGAATGTGGATTAACTAAATAAGGTAGCGCTGGTTGGTGGAATTCCGTTCGGCAGTTGTCACAGTTCCGGCTGGGTGCAGACAACGCGGGTCGATGGTCTACACTTGCTCACCACTCACGGATCTATCGTGCAAATGGTTTTTACATCAAAGTTTCTATAAATGCATTATTTGCCTTTCATGGGTGAGAAATATGTTTAATTCATTGACTGGTCCTTAAACTGATTAGAACTCTAATCAAATTATGAGACTTCTTTCAGCGCCTTTCTTGTGTGTCGATGCCTGCTTCTGGTTTACACTTGTCACCTTCCGGATTCATTGAAATATTTTATTCAATTTTAAGATTGTCTGATTGTAGATAATACATTATCGTGAGAATACATCGTTTTGGTGGCCATTGTTCACAATTTTGATCCTCATAAACGTGAGGTTGCGTAAGCGGTTTTAGAATTATGGCCACAAGTTATTAGAATTGCAGAAATGCGACATGTTTATTCATTCGCATTAAGCAGACGATTAAGGATATCTTATCGTTGAAAAATTACTAATTCTAATTATATGCCTAATGAAAGGCTAAGTAAATATCAAGTTGCGACACTTCAAGGTGGACAAGCGTTTGGAATACATGAAAATGTGTGAAGCAACGGCTTGTAACTCTAAACGTTGACTTTGATGGAGCCGAACGAAGCGTGACCGAAGATAATGTGTAAACTTACGATAAACGAAACACTAGAAAGTTAAAACTGTGTGTAAGTTAGTACTATTTTGTGTTCTAACAGTGATAGCCTTTGAGTTTTCGCAAGAGTTATCACGTTTTTTGTCGTGCATAAATAGACCGGCCGGCTGAGCTAAGCGAACGCGGATGTTATGCGTCTACGAAACAGCAGTATGAGCGAGAACTGTCGACCACTACGGTTGTTAATTCTGTTGTTTACAGCATTAGATGTTCATGAACATTAATTCACAATATTAACAGTCCGTAAACACGAATGTGCACTTTCACTGTCGCGGAGTGTGGAGCGCCGGTGACGGCGACGCGTCCGTTCGGCAGCGCGGGCGCAGGGCTGACTCGCGCGCGAGCGCCACCGCCGTCCCTCTCCCACGCGAGAACCTTTTGTGGCAACTGTAGCAAACGTGTAGGTGTACCAGAAACGCCTTTTAAGTAACACCCCTAATATTTTACGAGGTAAAATTATGTAGAAATGACAAGTCAGACATGTCTACGTCACCGCAGACCTCAAAAGAACGTTTAACGGCAAGAAGGTCGTTTAGATTGTAATAAGACAGAAAAACACGTAGTTGACGAAGGTTTTAAAAAAACAAAGAAATGTTTCTGTCAGAGTTTATGAACAAACTAACTCAACATTTCTGATATAGCAGCTAAACAGGCTGCGCAAGTTAGGATCAGAATCAGACTGATTCAGCAAAACATTTTAGAAAACTGGTCCGGTGAGTCTGTCCATGAGAATTTAGGGCAATACTCTATCAATGAGGCTATAAATCAAATTGTTGCCAGCGAATAACGAAACAGAGATATCGATAAACAATGCTGTTCGGCAACTTAGGTCGTCTGAAAAACTTGGCTGTGCTGGGTAAATAGTCGCTAATTGTGCGAGAAATCTAGAACATTGCACTCGTTAATGTAGTGACATAACGTCGGAGTAGCCACAAGTAGAGCAGGTAAATAATTGATCCCACGTTCGACTTCATCGGTGATTTTGACTTCGTTTTGCAATTACGTTGCAAAATTGAAGATTCCGTGCATGCAGTTTCCTTAAACTTGCATTCAGTTCAGGTGCATGTGACGAATGTGGCATTCCGTGTGGTTTGCCAATGAAGGCTACCGGTGTTAAGAGCCAGTTCAGCTTTGCCTTGTGTTAAAATAGACGAGAGACTGCGGGTTATTTTTAATTAACTTTTATTACCGAAAAGTAGCATTTATGTGGCACTATTTTTCACAACTTCGGGGCCATTGCGGACTCCATATTTTCGTAAATGTGGGAGTAGCGTAAATGTTGTAAATTCGGAGATCACACGGTTTTGCTAACAGCTGCGATGACCACACACGAGCCTCACAATGACAACTAAGTACTACTTCATGCAATGTAACCGATGCATTGTTATCTGCATACAAAATTATTCTCACAATTATGTCTTTATCTATTATTTTGCTCAAATTGTTCAGTGAAAGCCGTAATGGCTTCAAATGATTTTCGCAATTTTAAGGAAATGTGCAGTTCTTCGTCAAATAGTTTATCACCTCTGTATTTCTAATGATACTTTCTCAATCAACTAACATTGTGTCACCGTATATTATTAACACAATTGAAGCTTTCCTAGATAGAGATACATTGACAATTTCCCGCGTATTTGCTGTGATCATTTGTCTGAAGTCGTAAGAGTTTTCTTGGTAACATATGCTATAAAGTGTCTCGTAATTTTTATTTTAAACAATAGGCTGTAAAAGCTATTAGCGTTTAACATTGCAGCATTGAAAGTAATTAAAGACACGATGAAACATTAAAGTGTCAAATTAAAAGTCAAGACGCATATTTATTTTTTATACTTTTGATATAACAAAATAGACACTGTAAAGATATGGTTACCTGTTCAATTTGGTCTGAATAGAGCGGCGGCGCTTGAATAGAGTTAAATGATATGCGTGTCACTGCGATGATTGCAAGTCACTGGTCATGCACTAAAGTCTGATGGTGTTTGATTGTATAACAGCTTCACAAAGAACTGGTACTTGGCAATTCGGTAGATGAGGCCACAGACGACTAATGTCTATAAGCGTATACTTACCTTTACGGTCAAGGATGAGTAATAAGCACTGCACGTCGAACGTGAGAAGGCATCACTATAATGCATTGAACGACAATACTTGGTGCGGAATTCTTTTGTCATACGGGTTTGTTTGACAACATACTGTTTTATCGTATATGCGCCTATGTTCATGGGTACTTTACTTCATACGTAAACACGAGGTCATTTTTATCTCAAAGGTTACGTCACCTGTCCTTGTTTTGCAAAAACACGCATTATTTAACTCATGTGGCAAACATATTTTTCAATAAATATAATGCAGGTGCTGGCTATGTTCAATAGAGTTATGAAAGCAAGCGGAAATCATAAGGAAATAGTTGTTGAAAAGAACATTTGTTCCGTAGAGAAAAGTACACAGCATTGCAAATAGAGCGTAGCTGCTGATGCAAATGCGTGTTCCTGGCTGATGCACAAACTTGCTGAGCAGGAAGAATCACACGATGCACAGGATACATTAACTAATGAGGTGGAGTTTTATGCTTCATTGCATGTATCTACATTTATCATCTTAATTAGTTCTTTACTTCCTATAAATACATGAACAACTTTGCCAGCTATTGAAACATAAGATAAAATTTGGCTAAGGTTAAAACCCAAAACCAAAATCACGATGCATATTATGACCTAGACACACATTTGGAAATGTATGCAGATGACACTGTTACGATGTAATAGTGTCTAATCATGTTCGTGTTCATATGACGAAAGTGACAGTGCTATTTTTAGCAATGATTGCTTTTGCATCTTCGATACGTCTGTCCAAAAATTATACTTTATGCGTCTGTCCGACACCGTACGAAATGGGATCTTACAGAGCAATTCGTTGCATGTCAACGCAGCATAAGCTACTACTAGTAAGATGTACTTCCATTTTTGGACAGTGAAAGCTAGCATGCATCCCTCCAGTTCACGGGAGTTCATGAGTTAAGAAACTGGATATAAAATAGAACAGGTTCTTTCGGAACTAAGTTAAGACATCATCGAGGATTTCCAATAATACGCCTCATCGATTGCTGATGCATGTCGTTATTCAATCATGTAGCCAGTAGTCCAAGTTTATTGCATTGTTTCGGTCATGGCACGCAATATTAAAGTGCACGTTTAAGTTCGAGATAAAGATATACGACTTGCTGAAGCATTTGCAATTCATGGCCTTGGAAGCAATTGAGTACAAGAATGTAATGTCGATGACTAGTAAGTGAAGCTTTCAAAAGAGCATCTCATTTAAATGGAATGTCGAAGCTCGGATTATGGTAATTTGGTAAAGTTATTTTTGTCATTCTCCAAGTTCGAAGGCTCGAAGCCTGTTATAGTAGCACTCATGATCGGCCATTAGTCTTTGACATGACTATAGTGATCCGGATCGGTGCACAAGATCTCATTGTTCGTTAATGTTTATGGACTCATTATACAATGGTCTTGCCACTAAGGCGGTGCTCCTCAATGAGTTGGGTGGAACAATGACTATAATATAGCCATTATCAGATGTTCGAAGAATTGTTAAGCAAGTAACTGGTAGCAATGACCAGAACCTACCTACAGCTCTCCGCGGTTTACGCCTAACCTCAATAATAAACCAGATAATAGCACAATTCAGGTGACAATTTGTAACGGCAACAGTGATTCAGAGCTGTTTGCGACATCTGTTTGCAGTGAAAGTACTCGCAATAAAATTGATTAATTTTGAATAAAAACCCTCAACGGTGCAAGTCATTTTAAGGAACCAACATGGAAAGGGTTGAATTATACCAGATTACAGAAAAAACAAGTCAGACAAAATTATGCATCTCAAGATGCTGAGGGTTCATTGTAGAAGCAACAGTTTAAAAAACACTTGTTGTCATGTGAAAAATATTGCATAATTGAATTTCAATAGCGATTCAATTTTACATATCCAAACCAAACAGACCAAATAGATGTAAAAGCTGCTGATAAAGAGAACTTAGTCGAAGAGTTGTTCTGTACATTTGAATAGAAGTAAAACAACAACCCTGGCCAGGTCGTAAAGCAGCCAAGTATCTTGCAGCTTGTAACAATGGCTTACGGCCTTATGGTCACGGCTTGTGCGTGCGGGTCGAAGGGCGACAGCGCCCAATCAGGAAGTCTACTTCAGTCAACTTGCACAATTACCACATAAATAATGTATTATCAGTGCCTTGTTGAAAGCATTGTGTTGGCGATGTAATTACTGCTATTGTTGACAGATTGACTAGTTTCGGTGTTTCACTTTGTGTACCAATTGTATAAGTATCAATGCGGCGAGTCATGAAAATGTTTGAAACAAAAGAAGGAAGAGTTTGTAGGAATGAATGCTTTATTTTATTAATAGATACAGAATATGTCTGGCAACTTGAACTTTCGAAAGCCTAGCTATAAATAGCAGCGATGTTATTGATCTCAGCATGCTATGCCTTCTTATTATAATGATTTGTGCTGCGTTATAGATAGACCTTGACAGGTTCTCAGCTTTCTAATTTAATACACTTGACTTGTTTAACTCTAGTTTGTTTTTCATTATCAACTTATTGCTCTCGTCTTACTGCGGAATTCAATTATTAATCGATCTCTGGATTTGCCTACCAGAGATTTGACATAAGCCCCATAGTGAGTAATGTCAAATTCCTATTACTACTAAGTAAATCAACAAATACTTAGGTAGAAATTAGGAATGGCCCCTACAAGCTTACGCTTCTGTGGCCGAGATGCCACCTTTTGAAAAGGAGCTCGATTTTTTTGTTCTACTTTCCCGATTTCTTTGGTATTGTGGGCGCTTCCACTATAGCAACTACCTTTTTACAACAACAATTGTCGATGATATGTTCAAAAAGTAAAAATTAAAACATGTGTTTCCTTTTTTTATGAACCTGTTTCATAAGAAGCATATGTTTGTTAAACCACAACAAAGGCTTCAGTAGGGAGTCCCTCAAAAAGAGTTGGTAAATGAATACGACTGGAAGTATCAAGTATACACAGACGTAACATAGTAGATATTATGTACGTACAGTAAGTAATAGTAAAGTTATTTAGCATTAAAACCTAACCGGAAGACATATAAAAGTGAACGTGGAAATTAAAAGCGTTTCTATGTTTCCTGAAAGTGATTGTCGTAAATGTTTTCATTATGTTCATGAGAATCGACAATATCAGTTATTTGGAAACTCGCAGTTGAGGTAGATATCATAGTAGAAAAGACACGCCAATTATAAAGTATAGCTTCTGCCAGCGGTTTCACCCGCGTCCCGTGGGAACAACTCGGCGCACCCGGATAAAAAGTAGCCTATAGCCTTTCTCGATAAATGGGCTAATAACACTGAAAGAATTTTTCAAATCGGATCAGTAGTTCCTCAGATTAGCGCGTTCAAACAAACAAACAAACTNATACTAGCTTCTGCCAGCGGTTTCACCCGCGTCCCGTGGGAACAACTCGGCGCACCCGGATAAAAAGTAGCCTATAGCCTTTCTCGATAAATGGGCTAATAACACTGAAAGAATTTTTCAAATCGGATNCGTGTTCCTGGCTGATGCACAAACTTGCTGAGCAGGAAGAATCACACGATGCACAGGATACATTAACTAATGAGGTGGAGTTTTATGCTTCATTGCATGTATCTACATTTATCATCTTAATTAGTTCTTTACTTCCTATAAATACATGAACAACTTTGCCAGCTATTGAAACATAAGATAAAATTTGGCTAAGGTTAAAACCCAAAACCAAAATCACGATGCATATTATGACCTAGACACACATTTGGAAATGTATGCAGATGACACTGTTACGATGTAATAGTGTCTAATCATGTTCGTGTTCATATGACGAAAGTGACAGTGCTATTTTTAGCAATGATTGCTTTTGCATCTTCGATACGTCTGTCCAAAAATTATACTTTATGCGTCTGTCCGACACCGTACGAAATGGGATCTTACAGAGCAATTCGTTGCATGTCAACGCAGCATAAGCTACTACTAGTAAGATGTACTTCCATTTTTGGACAGTGAAAGCTAGCATGCATCCCTCCAGTTCACGGGAGTTCATGAGTTAAGAAACTGGATATAAAATAGAACAGGTTCTTTCGGAACTAAGTTAAGACATCATCGAGGATTTCCAATAATACGCCTCATCGATTGCTGATGCATGTCGTTATTCAATCATGTAGCCAGTAGTCCAAGTTTATTGCATTGTTTCGGTCATGGCACGCAATATTAAAGTGCACGTTTAAGTTCGAGATAAAGATATACGACTTGCTGAAGCATTTGCAATTCATGGCCTTGGAAGCAATTGAGTACAAGAATGTAATGTCGATGACTAGTAAGTGAAGCTTTCAAAAGAGCATCTCATTTAAATGGAATGTCGAAGCTCGGATTATGGTAATTTGGTAAAGTTATTTTTGTCATTCTCCAAGTTCGAAGGCTCGAAGCCTGTTATAGTAGCACTCATGATCGGCCATTAGTCTTTGACATGACTATAGTGATCCGGATCGGTGCACAAGATCTCATTGTTCGTTAATGTTTATGGACTCATTATACAATGGTCTTGCCACTAAGGCGGTGCTCCTCAATGAGTTGGGTGGAACAATGACTATAATATAGCCATTATCAGATGTTCGAAGAATTGTTAAGCAAGTAACTGGTAGCAATGACCAGAACCTACCTACAGCTCTCCGCGGTTTACGCCTAACCTCAATAATAAACCAGATAATAGCACAATTCAGGTGACAATTTGTAACGGCAACAGTGATTCAGAGCTGTTTGCGACATCTGTTTGCAGTGAAAGTACTCGCAATAAAATTGATTAATTTTGAATAAAAACCCTCAACGGTGCAAGTCATTTTAAGGAACCAACATGGAAAGGGTTGAATTATACCAGATTACAGAAAAAACAAGTCAGACAAAATTATGCATCTCAAGATGCTGAGGGTTCATTGTAGAAGCAACAGTTTAAAAAACACTTGTTGTCATGTGAAAAATATTGCATAATTGAATTTCAATAGCGATTCAATTTTACATATCCAAACCAAACAGACCAAATAGATGTAAAAGCTGCTGATAAAGAGAACTTAGTCGAAGAGTTGTTCTGTACATTTGAATAGAAGTAAAACAACAACCCTGGCCAGGTCGTAAAGCAGCCAAGTATCTTGCAGCTTGTAACAATGGCTTACGGCCTTATGGTCACGGCTTGTGCGTGCGGGTCGAAGGGCGACAGCGCCCAATCAGGAAGTCTACTTCAGTCAACTTGCACAATTACCACATAAATAATGTATTATCAGTGCCTTGTTGAAAGCATTGTGTTGGCGATGTAATTACTGCTATTGTTGACAGATTGACTAGTTTCGGTGTTTCACTTTGTGTACCAATTGTATAAGTATCAATGCGGCGAGTCATGAAAATGTTTGAAACAAAAGAAGGAAGAGTTTGTAGGAATGAATGCTTTATTTTATTAATAGATACAGAATATGTCTGGCAACTTGAACTTTCGAAAGCCTAGCTATAAATAGCAGCGATGTTATTGATCTCAGCATGCTATGCCTTCTTATTATAATGATTTGTGCTGCGTTATAGATAGACCTTGACAGGTTCTCAGCTTTCTAATTTAATACACTTGACTTGTTTAACTCTAGTTTGTTTTTCATTATCAACTTATTGCTCTCGTCTTACTGCGGAATTCAATTATTAATCGATCTCTGGATTTGCCTACCAGAGATTTGACATAAGCCCCATAGTGAGTAATGTCAAATTCCTATTACTACTAAGTAAATCAACAAATACTTAGGTAGAAATTAGGAATGGCCCCTACAAGCTTACGCTTCTGTGGCCGAGATGCCACCTTTTGAAAAGGAGCTCGATTTTTTTGTTCTACTTTCCCGATTTCTTTGGTATTGTGGGCGCTTCCACTATAGCAACTACCTTTTTACAACAACAATTGTCGATGATATGTTCAAAAAGTAAAAATTAAAACATGTGTTTCCTTTTTTTATGAACCTGTTTCATAAGAAGCATATGTTTGTTAAACCACAACAAAGGCTTCAGTAGGGAGTCCCTCAAAAAGAGTTGGTAAATGAATACGACTGGAAGTATCAAGTATACACAGACGTAACATAGTAGATATTATGTACGTACAGTAAGTAATAGTAAAGTTATTTAGCATTAAAACCTAACCGGAAGACATATAAAAGTGAACGTGGAAATTAAAAGCGTTTCTATGTTTCCTGAAAGTGATTGTCGTAAATGTTTTCATTATGTTCATGAGAATCGACAATATCAGTTATTTGGAAACTCGCAGTTGAGGTAGATATCATAGTAGAAAAGACACGCCAATTATAAAGTATAGCTTCTGCCAGCGGTTTCACCCGCGTCCCGTGGGAACAACTCGGCGCACCCGGATAAAAAGTAGCCTATAGCCTTTCTCGATAAATGGGCTAATAACACTGAAAGAATTTTTCAAATCGGATCAGTAGTTCCTCAGATTAGCGCGTTCAAACAAACAAACAAACTCTTCAGCTTTATAATATTAGTATAGATTTTTCTAGAAAATACTGAAAACTCTCGTGAAATTGTGTGATAAGTTTATGTAATAAATGGTGGACTTTGGGAGGCTCCAACGGTTATGGTACCCAAATCTAAAGTAAAGCTATTAATGTTTTGTATAGAGCTTTTTAAAGTTTAACACCCAGGTTATAAGTACCTGCACGTAGTTATCGATGTAGGTCACGTGGTATCATATCGACCCTTTCAGCCACTACAGGAAAAATCAATACGTTTTTACTGGGTCAGCAACCCGTATCAACTATAATGGTTAGGTGCTCATACCTGATAATCTTTCATACATGATTATAATTATGGTGCTTATATGAATACAACACATACGGCCAGTTTAACGTTATAGAAGTATTTTTATTTCAATTTCTTTTCTATGGCATGATCTGTCAGATAGCTATCTGGAACTCTATTTAGAACCTGTGAAACTGGCCAATGAAGTTGTGATATTTTGGACACATGGCCTGTAAGGATAGAATGCAGCAGAAACATGGAGCAGAAACATCGCATTAAAATGATAAGGAGAGCATTCTCTTAACCTGAATTTCAGTCCAATGTCGAAACTATCTGGCCTTTAACTGGAAGATTCAGGAACAAGGTCCACTCAATATGTCATACCTCTTCTGAAATCATTGGTTACCTTGAGTATAATTGGAGTCTCGTTCTAAATACCTGGCAGATCATTAGAGCGTATTTTACCTTATACGAGACAAAAACCTACATAGCACAACACATATGAGACGGCAGAGGGCGGCGCGCGCGCAGGAATCCGGCAACGATTAGCGCCCGCCCACCGGCGCGCGGTTCATGAACTTGCAACTAATGTTGGCCCACACTTGCCATTGTAATTTACATGTTTACTGTTTTCTATGTAAAAAAGACCTTGTAAAGAATTAAATAAATGTACATTTTGGAGAGTTTAGAAATAAATGATAGATAAGGTAGTTGCTATGAGCTAAGTAGGTATTACGGTTGACCAGAATATTGAAAGTATTCGTTCTAATCTGATTCTGATTCAAACATTTAATTTCAGTATAGTATGATCCTCGATGTCAGTAAAATACAGACAGTAATATTTTAGCCTTGAATTGTAAAAATACAGCACATACAATTTCTGCAAATGGCGAGAACATTGACCAATATTTACCAAGCGAACTGTCAAAAAAAGGAAATGACAAACTCGGAGGCAAGCATTGTTAAGGCTCCGGAATGCGCGCGTAGGACGCCTGTCGCAGCTTGCGAAACCAGTGGCTAAAGCGTGCGCTTGCACAACCACTGCAAACTCCCATACCACTTATGACTATAAACGTTTCATCTACTAAAAATGCTTGATGTAGTCATATTTCAAATTTGGAAGAAAATAATATAAAAATAATAAAATTATTTGTTTATTGGAATAAATAATACATAGCCATAGCGCCATCTACTGTGATCGATGAGAACAAAGTTAACAATCGTCACAACTAGTTCGCAAGTGTTCTCACAGATGGCGCTGTACTTTGTTAAGTTAAACGCAGTGGTTGGATTTTTCAAAATAAAATCTGAAGAGTCGGTGCACTACAGGTGTTGAAATACTTTTTTGTGGTTTGAAGAAAATAATAGTAACTAACCTTTATCAACGTCGTTCGGTTTCGGCGATTTCTGCCACTGATGTCGAACTTTCTGCGACCAGCTGATTGGACTCTTCCTGCCGCGACTTCTCTCGCGTACACTGTAATTTAGAATTTCCATTTTAGACACAGAAAAATTATGTGACTAGAAATGCGTGTTCCCGTTTCCATTGCGTTTTTCTCACTGAGCCTCCGACAAACACAATTTCATATCAAGGGGCGATAACAATGTTTGTAATACTCTTTGAAAACTCATATTACAGGTAACTAGCTCTTTTATTGGGTCAAGTGATACGATAATTTGATGATAATTCTATGGAAAAAGTTATGGCACTATCGCACATTGTTCAATTGTCAATATTATGATTCAAGATTCGACATGCTTTGCTTGTTTTACCATTGTTATCCAAAGAGAGACTAAATTCATGTACGTTTCCACTATTTACGTATGCGATTAGAGCATTATATTTGCTTAAGGTTTCTCAGAATTCCAGATTATCTTAAAATTTCGCAAAGATCAGAACAAACATGTTTACGAAAAGATCAAATAAGATGCGAAATACTTACATAATAATCTTCTGTTCATTTTTTTCTTCGTCGGACACGTCGACCCAGTCGTCACTACGATCGCTCCTGTCACTCACACTGGTCTCGCTGCTGGGCACTTGAAATGCGATCTCCTGCCCGTTGTAGCTGATCACCGATCTCTGACCGTACAGGCTGTTGGTTTTCTGTTCACTAGACATCGTCGACTGGCTGATGTTCGACACAGTGTCAAACGAAAGACGCTTCTGTACATTCGACGCAACCTTCTTCATGTCGTTACGCAGTTTTACCATACTTGGGCTGTTGGGTATGCTCTCGTAGCAATGCGATAGTGATGTTGCGTCGCCATGCTTTATGGTGTCATATATATTTTCATTCTCGTTGTAAACCGTATAGTCAGATATAAAAGAATGTCTGCTACTATAGGTAGGACTGTTATCCTTAGAATTTTTCGTCCTAGCAGGGATTTTCTCGTAAATCCTTTCAGATCCAATTTTTTCGTAGCTTACGGTAGATGTTCCACTTACTGATTTTGAGATTGTGTAGTTCTTGTTGTTATTTTTGCCAAAGGGCTGGTAGTCTTCGGCTATTTGAATACCAGAGCTGGAAGTTAAGCAGTAGGGTTTGTCAGGCGACTTGCAGTATTCATAGCCATCATCACTGTCACCATCACCGCGGGTTCTCTCTTCAAGTGCGTTATCGCAGAGCTCATAGTTATGTAGACTACTCTCATCACCTTCGGGATGTGATCTCATTTCTAGTAAGCATTGGTAAATATTGTCTTTGTCCGTAGCGTCATCTTCGTTCACATTTTTACTAATCTTAGGAATTTCCGGTAAAGGACAATTTATTTTAGAAGATCTGTCTACACTCTTTATTGGAATTACAACAATATTTTCGTTGTCTCTTGGTTCTAGAGGTTCGTAATAATCTTCAACTTCCTCTTGTTTTGGCTTAGACGTGAAACCTATTATAATTTCATTATTGCAAGCTTCAACGAGATTACATTCGAAATCCTCATTAGGTTCAGATTTCTGTTCACTTGTAGAAACGTCCACTTGAACTCTATTTGATTCAACTTGAGACTGTTCTAGAGCGGTTTCTTGTGGATCATCCGAACAACTTATCATCGTGCCATTCATAGTAACACTTACGAAACTGTATGAGTTATCAGATTTTTCTGAGTCTGAATAAATTTGGGCACTACTACTACTTTTCCGCCGCCATAGGAATGATTCGTTTGGGGTAATCGGTGAATTGATATCTTGATATGCTTTTTCTCCTTCATCAGGCGTAATAATGTTAATTGTTGGAACGTCTTCTTTCTGGTCATTTCTGACTGTAACTGTTACTGCATTACCTTCGTGAATATCTTCTGGTATTATTTCAACGAGTTTTAGAGGTAATTTCTCAGAGTGTATGTAGTTCGTTTTATACCTTTTTCGGTCGTACAGAGGTTCTTTCCTCTTAACGGTTTGTGGGCTTTGGTCCTTTGTGTTGTCTAGCTTTGCTAATTCATTAATAACAGGTTTGATCGTTTTTATTTTTGGAATGCCATCTTTTACAACAAGGTTTTTGGTTAACACTAGTGATGATTTCTTTTCAGGTACTTTTGGTTTTTCTTTTACAGGTGTTGTACTCTTAGTTTTATCAGGTAATCTTTTTAACGTATTGCTGGAATTTGTTTGAGCTGTGATTTCACATTCGAATTTTTTAATAACATTTTTGACTACGGTACTTTCTGTTGGCTTGGGGTCTTTTTTTGCTTCCACTTCTTTCACTTTTACCGGACTGCCATCGACAGAATCTGACCCACTCGGTTGTTCACTTGAGTCTTGATACTTTAATCTTTTCTTTGTAGTTTTCGGCATTTTCGTACCATCGGATTTTGACCGTATTATGCGAATCTTATTAGAACTGTCTGCAATTAGTAAATCGTTGACTGAATCCATACTTGAGCATCGTTTTCTATTGTTGCGCTTTTTGGACCCTCGTCTGTGTCGTAATACAATTTTTATGTTTGGACTTGAACTGAGTGTTGACGAGGGCGTGGAACTGTTACTGGCTGAACATCGTGATGCTGATTGTAATTCCTCTATAGTTTTTGCAAGTTTGGATTGTTTCAAGGATGTTATATGTGACTCCGTTTCTAAATTGTTGAATTTTTTTGTCAGTTCTGCAACTTTACTGCTCGCTATAGTCATCGTTTTAGCTAGGGGTGGTCGCTTATAGGATGTGGTGGCATTTTTTATTTTAAAGCTAACTTTTCTCTGTTGTGATTCCATTGTTTTCTTTATACTCGGGGATACATTAACTGGAATGCTGTATTGTTTACTATTAGGGGCGCTCAAATGTCTCACGCACCGCCCTCCGCCCGTGCTCCTGGTGTCTTCACTATCTGTAGTTATAGCGATTTGTGCATAGTGGACTGTGTGTTTTTCCCTTTCTGCTTCATAAGTAACAGGTACAGGCGAGCTGACTGTAGAATTCAAGAATGCCTGTTTAGCGTCATTTATTGACTTCATTCGATCCGTGACTGTAGGTAAAGGCGGTTTAGCAGGTATTGAGTAAATATATTTGTTACCATTCTTTTGAGTTTCTTTTATAGCCATATCTGTTTCTGGTAAGATGAAGTTCTTCAATAGAGCTTTTATAGTGCCGTGTTGCCTGCCGTCGCTGTTGAATTGTTTTATGGATGATATGAGAGTGTTCGTGGTTATCGTGTCGCCTTCCATCAGGCTTATTAACATTTGTGAGGGATATCTGTCGCTGCTTTACTACGCCATCTGGAACAAATGAAACAGACTTATTACATACTTTATCTCAAGAGGTAGGAAGTAAAGATTATGCGTGAGCTTGATGGAGGTTAGATTACCAAAAATTGTAACAGCCAAACAATTGATACGGATTATGTCACGATTTCGGTGTTAAATTAATTACTGGAATATAAACCTGGTTTAGTTTATCGATGTAGTTCACAACGGCCGGTTGCAAGGTGATTGTTCGAGTTTCTATTGTCATTACGCGTGTTTGTACAGTTTTCCGCGGCGAGTAGAATAGCCTATTACTGCCATAAGTGTCCCACGAGATTGTGTTACTGATATGAATAATGAAACATGACGTATCTATTTAAAAATTCAAAACAATCGGTTATAGTGGCAAAAAATATGCATGTCTTTAGGAAAAGGCAAGGTCTATGCAATTGTTTAAGAAATGGCACAAGTAAAATATCAATAATTACAAAAGACATACAATTCAATTTAGCAGCTATTGACGTTACTTATAGAGAAAAGCAAGTCTCTGTTAATCCCTTACTAAATACACCTTGTCCTGTGCAATAGGCTTGTCACATGACAATCTTGAAAGAAATTCCAGTTACCTTCTCCTGCTTCTTAACGAATGAATAGTCTTTACAGAGGTTCATGACATCGCTCAAACCTCCTTACACTTGGCACACGCTAATATTATTACTGGCTGCAATTTCACAGTAGTTTACATCACAATGGCGTGGCTTGCGGACAATAAGGACGACAGTTGGCTATAAGTATGTATTTAGGCAGCAAACATTCTTTGCTACATGTAAGTGGGCATGGTGAAGATAATGTATCGTGTAACTTTGAAATTATATCCTAACAAGTTCTATTAGTGTTGTGTTATCTGTTGTTGTGGAATTATTTGCATTTGGCCATGCATTTGGCTATCTTTTGTGTTTCGTGTTACCGATATCTTGGATTTGAAACAAATTTTTAAATAAGGGGCATATTAGACCATCTCTACTTAGGAGGACTACTGAAGATATCATCCACTGAAAAAAAGATAGAAAGGCTTATCTTTCTCATCAACTCCCATTTGTCTATTTTTGGCAAACTTTTTTTCGTCCACAACTCTTCATAACTTTATTATCCAATTATCTAACTAAACCATTGTTTTCTACGTCTAGCCTCAGAAGGGAGCGTTTCTAAGCGTGTAACAAGTATGGGGTCACGTAAAAGGGCAGTGCTTTCACCGCGTGAGAACTGCGCACGCGCCACAGATCACACACGATTTATAAGACAATTGCTTTGTTTACTTGGATGCTATCTGAGCTAGGTTTCAGGTATTGGATGTACTGGAAATAGGACAGAACAGAATCCTACTAATATTGTAAATGTGATTTTTTGTCCTTGGGATTGCATGTAGATCGCAATGCAACATACTTATAGGATGCTTCTTAACTGTGCGTTGGGAGTAGTCCCCTGATCGGAAACTGCAAAGCTATAAGATAGCAAAACTAGAAGATTCTGTGCAGATGTTAATGAAATTAAGAGTCAATCATCCATCCTCCAACTTCAATTTAAAATGAACATAGATTGGTACAAACAAACTGATGAAATCAGAATCTCAATAAAACACGTTATTCATATAATGACTCAAATTCAAAGCCTAATTTGGATCGTGAATAGTGAATTGTTTAAGTTATTTAATAAGTTTAGCAACAATTTGTGAACGTGCATGCAGAATCGCTAAACTCCAGAGAACTAGTTTTAGACTTATTCTGAGTAAAAGTGAGATGAACGCCATTATGTAACTTCTACAATATAATACTGTTAACTTAGTGGGCCGGTATTTTAACAAATACAGTTGTTGCGTTAAAAATAGAACCATTAATTATAATTATTGTATAATAGAAATACCAGGTAAATACGTAGCGTTCATAAATAATTTACCGTACGGAAAATTACATACCTGAGTTACCACTATGTTACATTTATTAAAAGCAGAAAAGCATTTTCATATCAAAATAATGGTTTTTTATTGAAATGGAATTTAATCATTAAGTACATGATTAGGTAGGTAATAATGTTTGCTGGTAGTTTCTATGAGTTTGTGATATGTAAACAATGAAAACTGATTGCTCTTAGGGAAGTGATTGGCTGCAGATGTAGTAATAAGTAATCAATATAATTTAGATTTAGTAGACTTATTAGATGTTAGATACTCCTTTCTTTTTACCCGACTGCTAAGAAGGTTATGTTTTATTAGCTAAACACCATTCGGCAGTGCTACACGGGAAATAATAAAAAGATGAGCCTGCTACATTCAAAATTGCTACAGAATGGCACTTCCATAATAATTAAAAGAAACCAATTTTGTAATGAATTTTATAAACGTATAAACCAATATGGGATTTCATACAGGTGACGATTCAAAGCACATAAGCAGCTAAAGAATAGCTTGGAAAAACACATCATAAGTATTCTACGTAGCTAATACCTGCCAGGTAATGGCGGCTAAGCCCATTATACAAATAAGATATCGACATCACTCCACATAACGACCGGGAAGTCTTTAACAAATCCATAAAGCGATCAATCTTCGCTAACCGTTACACAATGGCGCGTGCGACGGATTCTGAGTTTACAATTTACTTGCGCCCGCGCACCTCTTAGAAAGTCCCACAATACGTGATGGAAATCATAGCAAACAGAACACGTTTGACACCATAGTGTAACACTATAGTTATCTAATGGCTGTGTTTATTTAGAAAACGGTTTTCGAACCAGGCTAATTGTCTGCATCGCGTGTCTGGCGGGCAGGCGGACAACTTGAGAGAATGCTGGGAATTCGCGAAACTTGACATGATGAGGTGGAAATTGGTCACTTTCCTCGTGAAGCATTATTGTAATGACCTTTTTAGGCTTTGTGCAGATTTGCCATTTATTTTCAATTTTCGTAGAGTTCATTAAGCTCTTTCACTGAAAGGCTTTCTGTAAATCCAACTTGTTTGGTCCGAAGAGCAAATAAACCTAGTACGTTCATAAAAAGCCTTTCACATAAACATTACTTTTCAAAGAAGCCCAATTAATTAATTTCCGATAAATACGAAGAACCTCGAAAACTAAACACTGACTTCTTAGTAATTTACCTGCGAGAATCAAGAGCCCTTCTCGGATTTCGCAAATGCCAACTATCGAGTGGTATTTTGGAACTGGTTTTTACGGTATTTCCCGAAAAAGATTAGCTAATTGGGGTTATACAATTAGCTAATCGCTTTTACTATTATACTCCGGTTACAAAAAATGAACAAGCAGAGCTAATATACTTGAGGGATTATTTTTATTGCCGTACGTCATATTTTCTTTTAGATACCCTTCGAATGTTTGGTAGCGTAAAACTGACCTCGGCGTACATGGGAATTCGTAAGTGAGCATTGTGACGCCTATTGGCAATGTGTAGTGGCTGCCGAAGGTCGAGTGTTGGCAGCCTAGGTGTGACTGATGAGCCCATTGCCCAGTTTGAGTAACTGTTATTAACGGCGTGCGCGCATGCTGCATCGCAAACACATCGAGTGCTATCGAGAGAATGTCAAGATATCGAATCGCGAACAGCGGGTTTTGGGTATCGAATTTTGAATCGATTAATCGGTTTTACGGTAACATTTTTTTGGTTGTTATTTCATTACACATTTGGTTGCATTTATGCGTATTGCTACCTGCGTGCGGTTGTCTTACATGATAGAACGGTAAGCGGAAAACTAGTCACGTTGTAAAACTTAGATTAGGTATTGTGATATAAGAGGTGTGACCGCTGAACTCTAACCTTAAAATGACGGGAAGTCATCAAATAGAAGAAAACGCGCTTCTAAACACAATGACACATAACAAGCCGTATAATTTTCGTCATATGAATAGTTAGAGTTATAATCTTACAAGATTCTCGTTATTCAACGTATTGTTAGACAAAGGGCTGGGAGCCAGTGGAAATGGACAGATATGTAAATACGCCAATCGGACAGTATTTTATGCATTTGACTTTCACTTTTGAATTGACATTTGTTTGGGATGGTTGTATGATATTCAAACGTGATTTTGCATAATTGATTGTCTGATAGACTGGGAACCAATTAGATTTATTTTACGTTTTAGGTTAGAGACATAACAGTTATGACTAACGACTGCTATAGCAGATTTTCTACAATAGAAACAGATACATTCATAAGCGTTCTAGGTTAATGCTCTGTCCTAATTTCGAGATCCATTTAGGAAAGTTTAAGAATTCTATCTAACAGTGGGTTTTTGATGGATTGTCAGTAATTCATGGATTAAATATGGATGGAACACGTGCATTCCGGTAAGACTAGTACTGGCAGTTAGTATCTACAGCGAACACTGTATAATAACGTGCTTCCTTTGAACTTTGCTATGTAGGTAAGTAGGCACTGTAATTTGCCACTTGACTAGACCTAAAATATGCGTAGCTGTGTTCTTTACTACGTGTAACCCTTAGCAGAGTCTTATAAAAAGTCATACAGTATTAGGAAATAATAATTGAAAAAATAGTTGACATATTGCAATAGATGGTGCCATGTAAGGTATTGAAAACATTTCCACAATAATAACAAATGTTGTATGTCAGGAATTAAAATACATAACTTCGTTGCAATTCAGAAAATACCAATAAGTAAGTAAATGCTATAGGAACAAAAACATACTTTTATTTATTGTTAATATGCCTCTATTCACGAATTGCATGCCACATAACTGAAAGAAAGGAAACCATGGGAAAGAGTGACATCAATTTGATCTGATATTCATTTATGATATACTAATATAATAAAGCTGAAGAGTTTGTGTGTTTGTTTACTTGAGAACAAAAATCTTTCAGTGTTGATAGCACGATTTCCGAAGAAGGCTTTAACCTTCTTCTTATACGCGTGGGCGAAAAAGATTCAATGGGACGCGGGAAAAACCTCTGGCATAAGCTAGTTTATATCTAATAATGATTATAATAGAACAGTGATTTATATACTGATTGACGACCTATAGTTTTCTTTCTAATACAGACAGACAGACGATCACATGTGACAATTAACAACACCTATTGTTCCCTGTAAGGCTCCCTACGGACGGTAGTTAAACAAGCCGCGCACAATGACAGGAAGTTTACTTACAGAGATATTGTTTTATATTCAAATTATAGATAAGTATATGAACTATACTTGGAGGTCGGAAAATTCGTGAAAATCATCATAGGCGAGCTTGAAATGGGCCGTAGAGCAACATGCTCTTTGTTTGTGACCAAACCTTTCTTCGCCACATACAAATTAAACGAAACAGAGATTCATAAGTGAATAAATATAAAGGTGGATAATACTATAAAGGTCCACAAGAACAAGGAAAAGGTAACGACTTCGACGAAATAACGGTTATTAACAATATTACACCACACTGACATTACTAAAGACTCTAAAAACTATTACTTGTTACCAAATTACAGCTTCAAGTTGCATTTATTATCACTAATCGATAATAATTAATGACACACTTAATTGATTTTACAGTAAAAGTGCGAAACGGACGTGGGAACCTATCGAGTTCTCACATATTATACAATGGAACAGTGTCACTTTCTTCAATAATATTATAAAATCATATAGGTAGTATCTGTAGTCTAGATAATTTTGAGGTTTTATGGCGTAAATGAGACGATGTTGCTAAAGCGTCGATGTGAGAGACATTGTCTTTGGAGAAGCATAACTTAATGGAAGTGGGCGAGTTTGTTGATACATGAATTTGGGCCGTAGACAATGAAAACCGGAAAGCTGGTGTGGGTAGACCTCTACCTAAGACAAGTCGTGGGAATTCTCTGGATGAAGACAGTGCAACCTATGACTGTGCTGGTGAAGAGAAACATTAACATGGACAAGTTTGGATGGTGTTAAGACAACGATGATTTTAACAAAGAGATAAGTTTAAGTCTACTAATCGAAGAAACGTAAAAAGGTTAGCTAGAGTCAAAGAAATTTAGAAATTAATTGAATTTAAAAATAAATCAATAGCAATCTAAGAACTAACGGCAGTGGGAAATTAGAAAGAAACTTGTGTGAAAAGGGCAAAATATGCCATAATGCCAAACGCACAAATGTTTGTTTTTATAATAGTAACAAATCATTGATATAATTAGAACTTATCAAATCTATCAAATGAATAATCAATCAATTATGCAAACAATGTCTCGATACTATTTGTGAAGGCTAGAGCTCATTGTATTCAAGTAGTAGTACACTTGTACATAGAAGATACTATGACTCTTCGGCAACTATGTGACTACAATGAATAATTATGACTTTCACTCGTTTAGGATTTAATTAGACCGGTCTAGTAGAAAACGTTATCAATGACACAGAGGCTACTGAATTAGTCATTAGTATTAATAACAAAAGACATTAAAGAGATAGTGAATGAACATACGATCTAATAATTGAAAACCACTATGAATATAAAGCCATTCCAAAAATAGGTTTGGAATCAAATGAAACTTCTAAGAAACACAAAAAAGATAATGTAAATGAAAACTATAACAATAAAACAGGTAAAGAGATTAACGTACGTCGAAACAGTCTTAATTAGTTCAAAGGAAAGGGCGATCAAGTAACAAATATGAATTGGGGAACAGTTCCCATAGCCAAGGTTGCATACATAGCCGGACGTGTATTAATACAATGAGTGTATTGTTAGCTGAAACAATGCAATGGATACCGTGTCAGACGAAATTTACGGCGTTTGTGTAGACGGTTGTAAAGTTGTGGGGAAATTTGGACAAAGGCGAAGCGAATATCTATTAGATTTTGTTGTGTTGTTGCTTCATTGAGTTAATCATTTATTTCTGGAATTAGTATTTGATATGGCTGTATTGTAATAATTTTGCAAATAGTTATTTTGAATGAAAATGCTTCATTCTTAATGTTATTTGCAGCTGTCTTGTTCTGAACATTATCTACAATTAGTGCATCAAGACAACTAAGAAAATTTGGGATTTAACTTGCTATTATAGTTGCGTATGTTACAAGTGCATTACTTCACCGACGTCATGTGAAGTTAGTAATAAAGTAATAATTGCAGGCATCCGCTCGCGCGTGACTGGCCGACCTTAATATTTGACGTAGCATACACATGTGCTCCTACTCCAACTTTAACTTTATTATTTTTATACTGGAAATAGCTGCAATTATTCTCAATTACACATTTATTTATTAGTCTTATTCGGACGTTGCGTACTTTGTTATCGCTTTCAAAAGAACTTTAATAACTTTCAACAGTTTTCATCCAAATCTAATGTTATGTTGTATGCAATACCGCTTTCTGTTTCTTTTTCTTCAAGGTAGCTATAAATGTTTATGTGGCCAATGGCCGGAGCGTATTCTGCAATTTTTTCATCAATCTATTACTTAATATTCATGCATGCGTCTGTATGGTAATTTATGATGCATAAGATAAACATAAAATCCGTTATAGAGAAATGCTCTTTTGGCTGCTGATTTAGTTCTTAGATCTTCTTCTATGTTGGAATAAGTATACCGGAAGCAACAATTCAACAAACAAAATATTTCCTCTTAAGATATTTTGAAAAGGAGGCCAAAGTTATAAATACAAATACTTAGTTCCTGTTCTGGCTATAAAAGATATAATGTTCGGTAAGTGTCTCGGACTTTGAACAAACCACGTTTGATATATTTAAAACTGTGGAAGAAGAGTCTTACAATGAAAAGATTTCCTATATTTTTCTTTGTTAAAATGTTTTAATTAATTAATGAGCATTGAACAAGAGGAAAACCATTTGCCAATGTAAGAAAAAGACGATTACGATCAGCGGAATGTAAAAGCATATGCAAAAACCAGTCACGCAACTTGTGTGTAGTGTTGCGGAAAGATTAACGATCTCATCGGATCCAGTACTGCCACATTTAAGTTCCATAAGTCCTCAGTCCCAATGAATTGGCTGCATCTACATTACTGCAACTGATTCGAACAAAATAAAAAAAATAAAAAGAACCTTCGCAACCGGTTCCGTTTGACATTTTGGTAATCGAATGCGTTCGATTTTGAAATTCCAGAATTGCAGAATCGATATGCAGAATTTCGTTTGCTTGTTTTGTAATTACCACGTGGTGATAAACTGGGCAATGGTTGCGTGCATCCATTTTTGACATAGGTATATTCTAATCTATTCCGAGAATTACGTCGAAGTACAAGTAGAATTAAAGTAAATCTCTAGTACTAGTTACTGCTTCAGCATGCATTTTTGCACATTGTACTTTCAGTTATCTTCGACACTTGCAAAAATCTTGTTTAAAAAAGTTGAAAGAATTAGACTCTTCTGGAAACGTCAGTGATTCTACCGAAGACTTAAGAAACTCCTCATCACAAATTCGAAAAAAAACAATCATGTTTCTTGTTTACACTGACAGTAAGTTGTACAAATAAAAAACTACCATTAGCATAAAAAACTTCAACTTTGTCTAATTGCTGGAAAAAGACTACATAATAACTGTCTCGTTACAACAGTTATCTCACGTTCCGTTACACTTAAACCTAAACGACCGAATTACATGAACGTTAACTAGCAATTTAACTGAATTCGGCCAACATAGCAGTGATATGATTACTTTCACTGTTGTACAGACAAACGAATAATACGTTACTCGAGAATTTGATCGCTTTCCATGGTTAGGTAACTGATTCGTTGTAATCGAGAACCTAGTCGATTTATTGGACTATAAATCAACTCACGTAGTCGATTTGATGTGTCCCGTTGTGAGTTGTTGCATTCGATGTGTCGTTATTGCTGTGATTGCTTTTGATCTCAGCTATTACGTTTATTGAGGTTTCCGCAACTGCTAATTATAGAGCAGCAATGTATGTTACGTTGCAATTAGATCGTTCATTTGTTCAGATTCGGAAGTTAACGTAAAATTTAAGAGGGGCACTAAATAACATTACTTACAAGAGATTATTATCAAGTTCCGCGTGTGATTACTAAATAATGATCAACGATGATACTGCTATCATTTTTTGATCTTGTTTTAACATATTATTAGTGCTACTTTCGACTCCCGGATCGGACAGTTTTTGGGTTTGTCCAAATATTGTTTTGGTATTTCTGAGCGGCAGCAGGGTCTGGACTTGCCCGATTGAAAACAAACGGCTGGAGTCTCATTTATGCGGGATTTCCTACAAAAAGTGGGATATTCCTCAACTTTGCTCTTCGGGGAATAGTATAGATGGGATGCCAGTTTACATTGAATTGTTACTGGCCGACTTGAATCTAGTGGTCATAAGTTGTCTGACTTATTTAAAAATAAGTTTGAATTTCAAGCTTTTGTGGAAGAACCTTTAATCAATAAAGCAGTAAAATTGTTTTCTGTTGTTGTTGTATGTACTTATTTCTTTCAGTTCTATGGTCTATGTTCAATTGCTTATGACATAACAGTGACCATGATTAGCAACCTATCAATCAATAATCTTCGACAAAAGTATTACGCTCAAAATCAATAATTAAAATTCGATCATTGTCTATCATAGTATTCGAGAGCCGGATACTGATAACAGGATCTTATTCACACAACAAGAAATTAATTTACTTTCTATTATTCAATTTCTATTAAGTTTATTTAAGTAACTTAAGTTTACCTCCATCCAATGTTTGGCAAATCCAAGCAAGCACATCACACACACGGATCACCACAAAGCACTGTAATAGAATTAATTTGCGTCACAAGTCGCGACTCATCAACTTATCCATGATGAATGACGTTATTATTAGTAGTTTATATACGTTTTCTCTGCGGGAGGTGTCGGAGCGTTCAAGATGGCGTCGCAGTGCACACGTGCGTCACGGCGCGCTCACCGGCTCTGACTGACGGACTGTCTGATGGTGCGACGGCAAACGACATGACCTGCTGGAATTGGGTGAAGCGGACGGAACATGATTGAGTCTACCTGGATGGATAAATGCTTTTATGGAACTGGATTGTTTGAGTTTGAAGTTTGTGCTGATGAAGTGTAGACTTAAAACAGTAAGTGCTCTAAAACGGTTTCAATATTTTGAAATTGAATCACGGTCAATTACTGCTCGAAGTTTAATCACCTCTAGCGTGTAGACGTGTAAATGAACATGTAACAGTTTTCATAATTTACCTATTTTATGAACCTAATTAACATACGAGTACATACCTATAACTGCTACCTACGTATTTATAATTGAAATACAGGAAAACATAATTCAATATTATAAAACAGCTAATGCAGAAACAGAAAGAGAGAGTTGTCCTGTTCACATCAAGTGAATGCACACAACTGAACAAAAGGAAGGACATCATTATTCCATAGACAATAGGTGATTCCCGCCGCCATAACAGGCTTCATACAAAAAGGATTATCACAAAACCTTTTTGTTTCGACCTTGGTCACGTCACTAGTAGCTGGCAGTAAAAAAGTACAAATACTTAATGACAATAATAATGCTATCGGTTCGTGCTTGCCCGCACGCTCCTATACATCCAATTACGAAGGAATTTGGGTCAGTTGCTTTGCCTCATGTGTTAAAAACTGCTTTATTTCGACTTCATTCCTTTTGACAAATAGCTATTGGATAATTCGAACGTCAATCAATTGTTTTTTGTAGGGCTGCATTGCGTGCCCAAGAGTTGATATATAAACTTGGATCGTTGAAAATCAGAAGATTTTCGGTCGTTAATATTCTTGAAAATAAACATGTTTCAATTTTTGCTTCCTTAAATATAATATATTATTATACTGTGTACCGTTTATTCTATGACAATTTAGATTATCTCATTACTGCATAATTATGTAAATTAAAATCTCGCTGTTATTAGTTAATATATTGTGGCCTTAATTGAGATTGTCTAATGTTTCCTTCAAAGCGCCATTAAGTGTAAAGCTAACCGACAATAGTTATCTAAACCTACTTTTACGTCCATAATGCATAATATTCTGTGACATAATATCATTTGAAAAATTGACCATGCAAATAGGTCTATAAAAAACAAGTGATAACTAAGTAATCTTAAAGAATAAGGTTCAACAAAACATAAGGCTTGATGGATATAAAATCATTCTAACAGTTATGGGTAAAATTAGTAGAAATTAAACGCAATTGTAAATCATTATACAAAACGCTCGCTATTAGAAAAACAGGAAAATGATTGTGGTGGTTATTTATCAATACCTAATTCAGTACAGACGTATTATTTTTAGACTAATAAGAGCATGATGCACATATACTACTAGCTACCAATAAAGCATAGCATTATATGAAACACTAACTTCTGCGAACGGTTTCACCCGCGTTCTGTGGGAACTACTCGGCGCATCCGGATAAAAAGTAGCCTATAGCCTTCCTCGATTAATGGGCTATCTAACACTGAAAGAATTTTTCAAATCGGACCGTTCTGGTCCAAATTTGAATTCTTTCGATCGAGGAAGGCTGTAGGCTACTTTTTATACAGGTGCGCCGAGTAGTTCCTGAGATTGGCGCGTTCAAACAAATAAACAAACTCTTCAGCTTTATAATATTAGGTAGATGATATTAAAAATAAACGGGCATCGTCATCTGCCCAGGCTCTTCCGAACTATCCAGACCGGCTTCCAGCCTAGGCAGATGCAGCTGAAGGCCCATTTATGCAGAGAACGACTGCCTTTATTATTCCTCTCCTTGTTTCTGATGAAGAATCAGTCAACGAGGACAAGTCATAAGTATATTCTTATAGAAGAACAATCAGCAGCAAGGCTATCGGCAGCGTAAAGAGTAATTACATGTGTTCATTACACACACAACGACATTCCAGTGTAATCACAACCGGTATCTATGGGAGACCGACGACTTTTTGTGAACGCCATGGAGCCTGAATGAGCGATGCCTTTGCGTAATTGTAGCTTCAATGTCAGAAATAAGTAGATGATTTGACATAGACAACAAAATAGAATTCGATGTAAAGTAATTTGACCTTTATGAAGATACCTGCAGTTGCTTGCCGGTAAGTTTAATAGCGTTATGTTATGGAATAATCCTTGAGTTTAATTTAATGATAACAGAATGTCTTCAATGAGTGGAACGTACAGCCTTGTATAACGTAAGGCAGGTACTTAAATCTGTAAACCCACTTTTGAAAGGTTACATTCGAGATAATCTCTTTAAAACAGAGCAAGAAACAAGAATAATCTTAATTTACGATGTTACCAAACAGCCAGTTAAATATGTAACATTTTGCATAATTTTAAAATTGACGGGTTGCATATAGAACGAAATGCATACAAACTTACATACTTATAGAAAATTGCAGATATATTTTACAGAATATGGTTCATATTAGTAACAAATGCTAAAATTATTTTTGAATTAGGAACATCTGGTGACAAAGTTCGTTCAGAATTCAGACTTAGCTTGAAACCTGAGTCACGATGTGTCTCGTGTCCAGACAGCGAATTTACAAAAGCTATACCAGTTCAGTCACGAGACAGACTCTAATAGATGAGGTTTTGTTTATACATATTACTCAACAAAACCTAATCTAACTCGGTAAAAAATGTGACTCAAATAGATTAGCTTTTGGTTTTGATTTTTCAAAGAAAGCAAATTTACAAAAGCTATACNGCTGGCAGTAAAAAAGTACAAATACTTAATGACAATAATAATGCTATCGGTTCGTGCTTGCCCGCACGCTCCTATACATCCAATTACGAAGGAATTTGGGTCAGTTGCTTTGCCTCATGTGTTAAAAACTGCTTTATTTCGACTTCATTCCTTTTGACAAATAGCTATTGGATAATTCGAACGTCAATCAATTGTTTTTTGTAGGGCTGCATTGCGTGCCCAAGAGTTGATATATAAACTTGGATCGTTGAAAATCAGAAGATTTTCGGTCGTTAATATTCTTGAAAATAAACATGTTTCAATTTTTGCTTCCTTAAATATAATATATTATTATACTGTGTACCGTTTATTCTATGACAATTTAGATTATCTCATTACTGCATAATTATGTAAATTAAAATCTCGCTGTTATTAGTTAATATATTGTGGCCTTAATTGAGATTGTCTAATGTTTCCTTCAAAGCGCCATTAAGTGTAAAGCTAACCGACAATAGTTATCTAAACCTACTTTTACGTCCATAATGCATAATATTCTGTGACATAATATCATTTGAAAAATTGACCATGCAAATAGGTCTATAAAAAACAAGTGATAACTAAGTAATCTTAAAGAATAAGGTTCAACAAAACATAAGGCTTGATGGATATAAAATCATTCTAACAGTTATGGGTAAAATTAGTAGAAATTAAACGCAATTGTAAATCATTATACAAAACGCTCGCTATTAGAAAAACAGGAAAATGATTGTGGTGGTTATTTATCAATACCTAATTCAGTACAGACGTATTATTTTTAGACTAATAAGAGCATGATGCACATATACTACTAGCTACCAATAAAGCATAGCATTATATGAAACACTAACTTCTGCGAACGGTTTCACCCGCGTTCTGTGGGAACTACTCGGCGCATCCGGATAAAAAGTAGCCTATAGCCTTCCTCGATTAATGGGCTATCTAACACTGAAAGAATTTTTCAAATCGGACCGTTCTGGTCCAAATTTGAATTCTTTCGATCGAGGAAGGCTGTAGGCTACTTTTTATACAGGTGCGCCGAGTAGTTCCTGAGATTGGCGCGTTCAAACAAATAAACAAACTCTTCAGCTTTATAATATTAGGTAGATGATATTAAAAATAAACGGGCATCGTCATCTGCCCAGGCTCTTCCGAACTATCCAGACCGGCTTCCAGCCTAGGCAGATGCAGCTGAAGGCCCATTTATGCAGAGAACGACTGCCTTTATTATTCCTCTCCTTGTTTCTGATGAAGAATCAGTCAACGAGGACAAGTCATAAGTATATTCTTATAGAAGAACAATCAGCAGCAAGGCTATCGGCAGCGTAAAGAGTAATTACATGTGTTCATTACACACACAACGACATTCCAGTGTAATCACAACCGGTATCTATGGGAGACCGACGACTTTTTGTGAACGCCATGGAGCCTGAATGAGCGATGCCTTTGCGTAATTGTAGCTTCAATGTCAGAAATAAGTAGATGATTTGACATAGACAACAAAATAGAATTCGATGTAAAGTAATTTGACCTTTATGAAGATACCTGCAGTTGCTTGCCGGTAAGTTTAATAGCGTTATGTTATGGAATAATCCTTGAGTTTAATTTAATGATAACAGAATGTCTTCAATGAGTGGAACGTACAGCCTTGTATAACGTAAGGCAGGTACTTAAATCTGTAAACCCACTTTTGAAAGGTTACATTCGAGATAATCTCTTTAAAACAGAGCAAGAAACAAGAATAATCTTAATTTACGATGTTACCAAACAGCCAGTTAAATATGTAACATTTTGCATAATTTTAAAATTGACGGGTTGCATATAGAACGAAATGCATACAAACTTACATACTTATAGAAAATTGCAGATATATTTTACAGAATATGGTTCATATTAGTAACAAATGCTAAAATTATTTTTGAATTAGGAACATCTGGTGACAAAGTTCGTTCAGAATTCAGACTTAGCTTGAAACCTGAGTCACGATGTGTCTCGTGTCCAGACAGCGTATTTACAAAAGCTATACCAGTTCAGTCACGAGACAGACTCTAATAGATGAGGTTTTGTTTATGCATATTACTCAACAAAACCTAATCTAACTCGGTAAAAAATGTGACTCAAATAGATTAGCTTTTGGTTTTGATTTTTCAAAGAAAGCAAATTTACAAAAGCTATACCAGTTTAGTCAGGAGTCGGACTCTAATAGATGGGGTTTTGTTTATGCATATTACTCAACAAAACCTAATCTAACTCAGTAAAAAAATGGTTCAAATAGATTAGCTGTTTGTTTTGATTTTTCGAAGAAAATGCACGGACAAAATCTAGTTCTATATAATATGTAACACTCGAACAGCTAAGGTTTTGGTGAGATATTTTTAAACATTACGTACGAACAAAACTAAGTCGAATAAAGGCTAGCTACCTATATGAATGAATTCACTTCAGAATTTAACTTATCTTAAATTTTATAGTAGGATTGATTTGATTTTGTCCGTGCACTGTCATTGGAAATATAAAAAAAAAAGCAGTAATCCATTTCAGATATTTTACAAAAAGACAAAAGTTCATCCATTAGGGTCTGGCTCGTGACTAAAATAGTATAGCTTTTGTAGTCGTTCACGTACGAACAAAACCTAGTCGAGTAGAGTCTCACCGCCATATTTGTTTATCGTGAACGCGATTGGCCGTTGCTCCGCTGTCTTGTTCGACCAAATAAAAGTTCTTCTCGTTTGTTAATTCGTTTTTTTTACTTATCAAATAAATAATAGAAACGAGCGATTAAAATAATAACAGTTGCCATGTAACTATGAACCTACAATTGAAACATATTATATTTATTATTGATTAATGTGTATACTATAGTAAGTACCTACTAGATTTTGTCCATCCATTTTATTGGAAAATATCGAAACAAAAAACTTAGCTATCTCAGTAGAAAATTACTGAGATAGATTAGGTTTTGTTGAGTAATATGCAAAAACAAAACCCCATCTATTAGAGTCCGACTCCTGACTAAACTGGTATAGCTTTTGTAAATTCGCTTTCTTTGAAAAATCAGAACCAAAAGCTAATCTATTTGAGTCACATTTTTTACCGAGTTAGATTAGGTTTTGTTGTGTAATATGCATAAACAAAACCTCATCTATTAGAGTCTGTCTCGCGACTGAACTGGTATAGCTTTTGTAAATTCGCGTCCAGACAGTCGCGTAACGGCTATCGAGCGGTGTAACATTACAGAAGAGTGGAGAATCCTAAATAGTGAGGTAGGCACGGAAGCAAACTATAGGGTTTCCTTCCTTGTGACTAGGAATCGATTCTTGCACAACAAGTACGGTTTCCGAATCTCGATTTACATTTATTCAAATCGATACATTAGACGTTGGGTTTCTTGAAACTTTGGTGATGTAATTGGTTCTAAAGCCTTCTGGAAATTCTGCTTATTTTTTCTATAACGTTTACTCGTTTAACTAATGTATAAAGCAGCGCAAACAAAACTTTCAGAATTGACTTTCAATAAGACGAAAGCTGGCAGCTACGAATTTACAAAAGATACTGGCCAGCTGTTAGCATTCAGAGTCGTCTAGAATGCATTTTGAATTTAGAAGCTGAGAACATATTTTGTTTCAAGCATATTCAATAGCAAGTTTCTCAGTCTATTGTTATTAACGTAAAACATAGATGACCCACATTGATAACTGTTATAACTCACTAATTGCAGAACAATCTAAATAGGAAGGATTATTGTTATATGTATACGAGTATTCAGACTTTAGAGGAATGCAACTGCGTAATGCGTGTAAACGTATTACACACNACATTCGTTGTTGGTGCACGCATTCGTATTTGCTTGCAGAAATTAGCCTACTATGTATGTGTTCATTTCGCTGGAATATTTTTAAATACGTCTTATTCAGTTGGCATTATAAATGATGCACACAATTTCAGCAGATGTTACTCCTTCGGTTTTGGTTAACACGTGTGTAATATATTTTAGACAACAATCCGGGTCTTACTCGCGATCAAACTATTAAAGGTTTTACGATACCTCTTTTCTCCCGACGTTTCGGCCGAATTGCACCGACCGTGGTCACGGGAAGACTGATGACAGCTAGCGACGTCTCCGTGAAGTGCGGGGTTTTTCAACTACCCTCACTTGGTCGTCACAATTTTCACTATTCGATATCGTACTGTCTACCCTACACACAACACTGACAACATCTTTTTGCCGGCCCTGTGTATATTTTTCGCGACGATGACACTTGCTGATGACAGCCGTCTTCCCGTGACCACGGTCGGTGCAATTCGGCCGAAACGTCGGGAGAAAAGAGGTATCGTAAAACCTTTAATAGTTTGATCGCGAGTAAGACCCGGATTGTTGTCTAAAATATATTACACACGTGTTAACCAAAACCGAAGGAGTAACATCTGCTGAAATTGTGTGCATCATTTATAATGCCAACTGAATAAGACGTATTTAAAAATATTCCAGCGAAATGAACACATACATAGTAGGCTAATTTCTGCAAGCAAATACGAATGCGTGCACCAACAACGAATGTATAGGAAACAAAAAATATTAAGCAGATACCGATGAGAATTAAACTGTCAGTTGGGAAACAAACCTTGCGCGTGTTAAGCAACATGTTATACTTTAGAAACATACTCGTAACATTACAAAACGTACACACACTATTGAATATGATACATTTAGCCAGCACAATGGGGCGTCAATACGGCACACCTCGCAATGCGAATTGTGAAACTATAGTAAAAACACGTAAAAACTGCATAAATCAAATGCTTGGACGCGACAACTGTGAAAATTCTTAGAGAATGGGAAAGGAAATAAGATACTTGAATGAAGACGTATCAAGGAAAGTACTTAATCACGTGGACGGGAATCGCAATAAACCCATGTTTAGTAAAGAAACTACTTGACTTGAGAAGACATTAAACGAAGCAATAATTAAAACTTTATAGCTGTGAAATTTTCTCAATGCTTGCCACTCTCCGGAAAGCTTTTACTTTTAACTATTTCTATTTAAATATAAATTAATGGCTAAGGAAAGTGAAAACAACCAGTCCAGGACGTGCCATCATTCTGAAAAGTCAATAAACTAGAGGCTAATGTGAGCCTGCCCATACCGGTCGAGGGCCGGTCGCCAATTAACTCTAAAAGGTTGTATTATGTCGTCTGCCTCTCGGGTTGCACCCAGGAACAAGGGAAAGTGACTAGAAGGTTCAATGGACCTGCACCTGTTTGTGGCTGACATTTTAACGAATGGACTTCGTGATTTCACATAACTGGGGTTAAGGAAAACAAACCGGTTCCTTTTTGGATGAAGGAATGCTTCCATTCAAGTTAAGCGAAGTGGCCTTTCAATCTTAATGCATAAAGTATGGAACCTTTTTGGCGATTTACCTTAATTTTAAGAGCGGCGACTAAAATTAGAAATCTTTAACTTAATCTTCATATACGTGAAGTTATGACAGTGTTTTGGAGGTTATTTTTAAACGAGACCCCACATCACACATGAGCCATTTAGACAACAAGTTCTTTTGAACGTTTATGTGGCTATTTATATGAATGTCACATCTTAAGCGCTAACTAAATCATATTTATAAAAAATGGAGCAGTGCTGACCCAGTACCACATCCTATGAAAATCCAAAAAGAAGTGACGTTCATAACTTGAATACCAGAAACAAACATAAACTGTGTGTACCCACTCATAGGCTTCATAAAGTGCATGGTTCATTTATGGGGCTAGGTATCCGATTTTATAATAAAATTCCTTTACCATTGCTAGAATTACCCTTTGATAAATTTAAAGTACAAGTTAAAACTATCCTTGCACAGAAAGCATATTACACAATTAATGATTATTTGAATGATAAGAATAGTTGGTCGCCATGTTGAACACAGGACAACCTCATGTGGTTATCATTGTGACTATCAGTTATGAGTGTCATTCTTTTATT
>NWSH02000560.1:11990214-12044571 GCA_002382865.2 Heliothis virescens
GACGCGCTATGGTTTGTTTGGTTTTGACCTGATGTGCGGTTACTGAGCATGCTCATTGACACACATGCAGAAAACTTGAGTAGTTTTCTCTAAAAGAATTTGCTAGAATGCAAAAAACATACGTTCGACTCTCTTTTGTTTTAGACGCGCTAAGGCCCAAGTTCACTGTCCACATTATATTCAGTTTTCTGAATATTACTGTTTATTATTTTCGATGTTCAATTTTGAAAATAAATAGTTAATTTAAGTAAAACGGTCATTTATTTTGTCAGCGAAAAATGGGCCTCAGTGCATTTTCAAGTGTGGACGTTGTCATAAAGGGCTGCGAGATTGTTCAAGAATTAAAGCAGCCCTGATACACAAAGGAACACTGTGGGTTTGGGTCAATATAAGCACAGGTATAAGTCTGACACTCCCTCATGCAACCTACATGTGCAGTGGGAGGAATCATCCAATGATCTCCCACCGAAAAAAAAAGTTGTTGCTAAGGTAGACGCATTGCTCTAGAATGAATCTAAGTACACTGGCTTCGATTCTTACGTCTTTGTCGTCTATTGCATTATGACTTACCTAACAATATACTACGTAAGTATTATCTCCTATTATATCGCACTAGAAGTAGCGACAGTTTGCCAACATCGAGTCATTACCCGTTACCCTTAATTGGGTGTGTTGCGTGAAATGACAAGTAATTAACACATCTACTCTGATTGCTTCTGTTGTAAGTGCGGTTTTGTGATCGTTGTATGTAATATGTCTACTGTGGGTGAATCAATAGATGAGGATACAAATTAAAATTGCTCATTTCACGCGTGCCAATGGCGGTGACTGTGGGCAAATCCCTCCAGGTATTTTTGAAAGCCAGAGAAAAGCAGCTGAGTATGCTTCGGCTAATACTATTGAAGTTTTCCAAAACCTATTTATTTTAATAATCGATGTTTCTAACGTATTTTATAATTATGTTTGATTTTGGGTGGTTCTGCACATAATTATGTGATTCCAAAATCAATTTAGAATAATTAAAAATCAAGAAAAGATAAAATACTGATTGCACCAAATGCTTCACCAGCTCAGAACATATTTTTACGATGTGCAAGTTTTCGTACTTGACCGATTTCAACGCGAAGTTACCATTGCTATGTAAAACCGTTCGTTACGGCTTGCGCAAACGCAGCCACTTGCAAATTATTGCAATTATATTAGTATTTACACAAACTATCGCATGAAGGCTCGTGTGGTAACTCGCTTGTTATTTAGTCATTCTTTTATTTATAGAGAGCGTCACTGATAAATCATAAATGCATATTATTTAATTAAATTTATTGATCCAATTGAATTACAGTAAGTACCTAAGGACTGTTGTGAGCGATTGGATCTCTATAAATGGAACAAACACTGATTAATCGTAATGAGGACAGTTATGTATTCATAACAGTTTATAGGATCAAATAATTGTCGTCATGAAATAGAATTGGATTTTGGATTGTTACCAGACAGATGAATAAGTTTTAAAGCCAAAATGCATAACACAAATATGCAAGGATGTTGGAGCAAAATCGGCTACTTTAAGCCCTTGCAATTAATTTGCACAAACAAATTAGATAAACAGACTCCTCGCTTTACTTGCACAGTATCGTACAACACTCAATTATCAGCAATAACAATGTACAATAATATTTCAAGCCCCATACGGCAACGGCGGTTTGTGTCTGTCAGTACCCGAGCCAGCTTGTTGTACTTAAGCCTAAGTTATTCATGAATGACGTCAGTCACTTCGATCGGTAGAAAATAGCTTTAAAGGGTACTTGCTTATGTAGGTAGTTAATTGAATGAATTATATGTTTTTCGAATTACTTACTTGAATTACCTTACGATGGCTACGTGATCGGATCATCATTATTCTTTGTAGACACAGGCCAAGTTACGTTGCCAAAAAAAGTCCCCTAGCCGAAGTGAGTAATGTATCAAGAAAATACTGTTTTTTTTCGTCCATATTCTTCTTCTGACGTCATTCTTTTTTACCATATCGAATTTTACATAATCCATTCATATTTTTTTTGGTCGTACCGTTACACTATACCCATCCACAGTAAAGCTTTTAAAACATAATGTATGGTAAAATTATGGTTAATCAATTAAGTATAGGTGAATTGCAATTCTAACACTTAACAACGATGACGAGACTCCCAGTCAGCGTAATTCGAGTATGATAGTAAACAGCTGTTGTTTACAGACGTCCTTGTCTTCCAAACAATAAACCTAGTCGCTGAGTTTACAAAATATTCACTACCACATGATTCATTCATTTCTCCGTTACGCATGAATGGGCAATTGTTACATACGAATTTGAACTTTAACTCATTACATAAAGGTTGGTTCTTCAGTGTAAGGTTTAAGAACTTTCTGTAGATTTACGCTAAAAAAATATGAATCACACAGGTATTGCTAAACTTGTAATTTTCTAGGTCAAGTGACTATGACGTTGATGGTAGATCCGCCATAGCTGACGTGAATAAAATGCATCATGCATTATATAATTTATAAGTGCATTAAAATTACGACGAATATGATAAGAGATAGTGAAACGGATGTCCACTGATAACCAAGTACTGAAAACTAATGATTGCTTTTTGCAATTGCAATTATTCTAAATTGCATATGACGGGCAGCGGTGGATTGCATCCAACTTGAAGCTTATTAGCTTTACGACATTTCTACTTGTAATTTACATCCCACCAAAAACATTCTGTAAAAAGTTAGCCAATTCTCGCTGAAGCTGCTTGTTTATCTCTAAAAAGTAATGAAATCTAGACAAAGTCGTGCTGAGTCTAAGGATTCTTACTGCGGTTTCTTTACTATTATTATAGTTAATGCTATNATCTCTAAAAAGTAATGAAATCTAGACAAAGTCGTGCTGAGTCTAAGGATTCTTACTGCGGTTTCTTTACTATTATTATAGTTAATGCTATTTTACTGGCCGTTGATCATTCTTTAAACGTTAGTGAGTACAAGTCAACGGCCAGTCATATAGCATTAACTATAATAGTAAAGAAATCGCCGTAAGAATCCTTAGACTCAGCAGAGCAAGCGTGCTGCAAATTGGTGATTGATTAACGCCCTAATTTAAAACTTAAACAAGTTCAAGTTCATTTTTTAATTAAAGCCCTATACGCTATCTTCTTTGGTACCTGCATAATGTGCAAAGCTATTTGCGTTGCCAACCGTGTCCTAAGAAATTGACCTCAAGAGCCATGATAAAAATAAAGCCTCAAGGTTGCTGTCTATTTCCATGTCAAGTTTCATCTACATCTGTACAGCATACCAAACAAACAAACCTACATTTGCATATTGATAAAAAAAAACGTTATCGCTTTCTAAATAAATATGTGCATAATCTAGATAATAGCGTCTGCATATTATAGGTAAGTAAGCGAATTAATAATGTCTGATAGTTGAACGGCCAATAAATCATGTAGGTGCGCGATGTTATCTGCGCGGGCGCACCTTATCATTCATCATGGATTTCGTAACATTGGCGTTGAAATTGAAGAAAAGGCTTCTGTGGCACTGTCCATTATTTAAGATAATGCCATAATTGGTCGATTGGCAGCATTATTGGATAAATCAGACAGATATCGATTAATAATGAAAGTGATAGTTAGTATTTTGGAAAACTGTTTCTGTTTATGAGAAGTACTTGATTGGCAGTTTTAATTTTGGTTTTAAATAAGAGTAACAAATCATAACTGCTATGCGCAGTATTAATTATAATTATTTATCAGCGTCATTACAAGTAAATACCTAATAAAATATTATTATATTTATTTGGCTAACGGCACTTCTTAAGTAACAGTGATAGAAGTCTAAAATAGACATCATTAATTGTAAGATATTTTAAATTATTATTATTGCAGGAATGCTGGGCGTGGTAGCAATCATATTTTAATGTATTCTTACTGAACAAAAACATTATGTTTGAAGAGCAAAAAATAACTCATGGATTGATAGCCGTCAAGAGTTGTGTACATAATGTACTTAAAGTAGTATGTTGCCTCGATGCTTATTACGTCACAAGCCTGACAGAAAATTATAATTTTATTGCAGCCATGTCTAACTCTGCCTAAGGTAGGGAATAAAAACCGGCCAAGTGCGAGTTGGACTCGCGCATGAAGAGTTCCGTATGGAGACTTCCCTTAATATTTATTTTTTTAATTTTAGTACTTATTTGTAGTTATAGCGGCAACGGAAATACATCATTACGTGAAAATTTCAGCTTTCTATCACGGTTAATGAGATATAACGAAGAGACAGACAGATAGACAGACAACGAAGTCTTAGTAATAGGGTCCCGTTTTACCCTTTGGGTACGGAACCCTAAAAAGAGAAGAAATTAAATATACATGGATCCATTTTGTAAGATGTAGGTATCATGTATTTCAATTTACGTCAAAACTTCAGTCATCAATAGTATATTAAGTACCTAAAGCTTTTGTTTTCGCTTACTAATATTTAGGTGCCTAGATATTTTCCACTTTGTTTGCAAAACCGCAAAATAACAGTAAACAAATAAATCTCATTAGTGCTTGAGTCATGCCATAAAACCGGAGTTGTAAACTAAACTATATACAGAAAGTGTTCCTGATGCAACTTTCTAGGCAGGCTGTATATCAAACGTTGTCTTTGCCACACCCGAGGGCAAAGACTTTACGATACAATAACTTACACGTACATAGTTTTGGCGGCAAAGCTTACTAAATATTTTGCAATGGCGGATCATTGGCCATTTTACGACGATGTCACAACTAATTGGATTTGAATTTTACATATAAACTTATTAGAATTTCGTAAAGGCTGGTATTCAGGACGTGTGCATCTTATTATGCTTATTACTTACTGGCTGGCAAAGGGCAAGGCAATTAGTTACAGTCCTCTAATAGATCACATCTTATTTTTTCAGATGTAGAAATGACTGAAAGAGGTGAGCCCATGCCAACAAATGAGCATGTAGACTTCAGGCATCAGCTTGATATAATGATATGGGGATTAAATCCAAACTCAAGCTCCAAAGAAGCGCTTCAGTAACACCTTTAATAAACGACACAATTCTTAGTACCAAGATAATAAACTGTTGCACATCCTTTGATCAAATACGGCCACGCTCCGTCGGCTATCCTGGACAAAATTCCGCATTCTATAGCAAGCAGGGCGATGCATCTTATTATGCAACCGTCAGTGGACGGCACAGCTTAGATGTGGAACGCAGGCAGCCGCTTGGAATGTCCAAGTTCATCCAACCTGCAGTTTCGCGATCGTGACTGGAATGACGGAGCGAAAACCACATTCTTCATACTTTATACCTTAGTTTTACCAACAAACCATGTATGGGAATGCTAAGTTTTGCCGTATGGGGGAAATCGGACCAGCTTTTGTGGCAACTGCCAATGACTGCTGAAGAATGCATACAAACTGTTGCTATTCACTCGGATATAATAGTGTTTACAGTTTCCACAGGCTTTTGAATGTCAGAAAATGAGACAGCATAAAATAGAAATTTAACGCTTTAGGATTTTTTCACAACAATCTTTAACTATCATTTATATTGGTTGTGCGTTTAAGTTTCTTCACTTGGCATATATTTTTTCTAAAATTGGTCGTCAAGGAAAACATTTGGTTTAATCACATAACGTCCTCTTGATTTACATAACGTCGTCGTTTGCAAATGGGTTTTTAAACAATATTACTATTAAAATATATTGCAATAATTAATATCTAATATCTTGTTCACAGAAGAATCCATTTTGTGGGCTTTCAGTAAGGGCTAAACTAAAGTAAAGAGTAACACCTGTAACCTGTAATTTATTCCGCGGCTGCATGCTCCGCCACGCAGCCCTAGCCGTTCGGAATCCGCTTGTATCGTAGGGCCTAAAAGCCTTGACATTTTAGATACAACGACAACCTACGTATAGGAACTATAACTAACAGTTCATGTTTATTTTGGTTTTACATTCTTGTGTATCTTTATTTCATTTGTTTAATTAGTATTTGACTGAATCTGCCTGCTTGTCGCGGAGACGAATTGACGAAACCAACCCAGAGTGCGATACAAATAAAGGACCAACATTTGCTCACCTTGAATACCAAATATTTGATAACAAACAATATCAAGATTCATTAAACAAAGTCCGCCAAGGTCTGCGGTTAACATGTACAGTTGTCAGAGAAGAGGAAAGCCGATACACGGAAAAGTAGGGGAAATCAAAGGACAGAGCCTTCTGCAGCATGCTTGAGGAATTTTAACGCAGCGTAGCAGCTTACGCGAAAGACAAACGATAAATAAACGGAGAAGGTGAAACCTAAAGCGTTGAGAGACCGCAAATCGTTTATGTTGGTACACTTACTGCGGAAATCAATAATCTGTCCATCTCTGGATTTCCTTACAAGAGATAGAATTTTGACATAAGCCCCATACAAGTAATGTCAAATTCCTATCTTTAGAAAGCAAATCAACAATAGATAGAATGTTATTAATCCAATAAAATTGGGATTGGCAGGAGGACGATGATGGATGATAAAATAGTGAAGACGACTACGACTTAAAACAAATGTAATTAGATAATTTATTAGTTCTGTGTGATCAGGAAAAATATTCCTCCTGTTTTTATCGATAGGTATTTAATGACCCGTAGCAGAATGCGTGCGCGCAATAAAAACAGCGACTATTCGTGGAAATCCCTATACTAAGATAACAATGGCATTTGTGGGGCAATTTCAATAGGCGCTTTGCAGTGAAATATTTTGGATAGGTCCATTTTCATTATTCCACGATTTTTTAATAACAATAATAAAGCGTCACCTTCAAAACAATGGTCTATGATGAATACTTGGAAGCCAATGGTCGAAGTCGGAAGCACAATCAATCATCGATATCTAATATAAATCTCTTCTTTCAAAAAGGTGATGTCTTACTAGATATGATAGATATTGCAGCAGTAGTGAAAGTATTGGTTGATTTTGAAAGTATCATCCAATATTTACAGCTTAGTGACAATTGAAAGTAGTAGTGCAAAAGATCCTATAATTATTTTTATGACGAATTCATCAAAATTCAAATATGGGTAACTAAAATTAAGAATAAGGAAATAGAAGAAAATTTGAGTTTGAAACTGATCATGTAAAGGAAGAAAGAATATACACATCTATGCAAATAATAGCATAAGTATGTTATTCATTTAGTATTTTCACTTAAGAAATGTCATTGTTTATATTAGACTAGGCTAGACATGTTACATGGCACCTTTCTACTGCATATCTTATGACATGAGTTCGCGGAAAAACTATGACTCATTATTTAATGAAGTATTTACCAATTTATGAGCAAGTTTCTAAAAGAAACTTCTTCAATTTTTAATTACTTACCTATAGCAAATTTGGATATGGAGATACCAAAAAATCCGATGAAAAATACACACATGTTAGACAGTTTAAGCGGAGATAAAAATGTTTTAAATTAGCAATGGCTGTCATCGTATGGAGGCAAGTGAAACGAAGGGTTCAGGATACTGTTTTGAGGAAGGTCCTGAGTATAAAGTTCAAGGACAGAAGAAGGTTCAACACCAGGCAGAGAGAAGTATGGAAGAGGCTGCGGTTACCCCAAATACAAAAGGGGTGAGGGCAGGGCAGGAAGATGATGATTACACGCGCATCAAAATAAGCTGCACAAAAGGTTACAAAACATGTCAAAACATATATGCAGGTAGAGTTGTGGCTCTTAATCATAGTTGGAAATGTTATACCTAAGGCTATTTCACGTGGAAACCGTAATTTTAATACCTATAGTTATTACACGTGTAACTTTTCAATGTTTACCAGCGCGTGGAAATAAGTGCCATTTGAAAAATATGATAGCCATTGTTAAGTCATTCAATACTTTTTCAATAACAAGTGTTAAATGGTGTGTGCATTTTGATACGAATTGTGTAGTGCAAAAGGTATACAGCAATTGCAACTAAGTTTCTACTACTAAGTTTAAAAGCACACGTTAGTTCCAGACCCCTGAAAAAGCTGAATAAAAAAACAGCATTTAACACAGGCAACTTTAAAAGATAACTTAATTTTATAATTATTCAAATGTATCTTAAAAGTGATACATAAACCAAAACCTGATATAAAGTCAATGATTAATTAAAGAGATAGAGCAGGTTTCGTTTGATTAGATAACGCGGAAAGGTACATCTTTAGCTTCTGTGGTAAGAATGACATCTAGATAAAACCTTCAACGATAGATTCCAAGGCTCTGATGTCATTATGGCAATTTAAAAGTTGCAAGATCACAGCAACCAACGTTTTGGAAATCTAGATAACATTGAAGGGCTTGTCATATTATTTAACTGTGAAGACTCAAAAATATATTTCTGCAGCATTTTGGTTCTACGGCAGTTAGCCACGAGGCTTATCAGCTGTTAGTTCTCTTGTTACGGTTGTAAACTTCAAGGACATGCAGAATGAAGGTTTTCTTAATCAGGTAATTCGCGTGACCATGTGTATGGTCACTTGCTAGATTACAACATTTCGGAATAATAAAACTAATAAGTACTCGTTTAGTCTTTCGAAAGTCTTTTGTAGTTGTGATAAGATTATTCTTGAATAAGAATTCTTTTAAGCGATTTGCCTAAGCATCCAAATTCAGATGCATCGATAAAATCGAAGAGGTGCTAAATCGGCCCTTTGCACCATCGCACCGTTAGTCTTCGGGTCAACATCTCATAAGTAGGTATATTGACAGAGACAAACAAGTGTTAAGTCTACTTTCACGCGAGGAAAATTAAAATATCGACACAATGTTTGTACGTACGTTTATTTCGGCCACAAAACTGTTGTAAGCCACATGGACCCACTTTAAAAGAATAGCCTTATAACCGTTGCTAACGAGACTCTATTTGAATTCTAATTTGCTGTGTAACCGTGATGCGAAATGCACTTTCCTACAATAGCATGAAAATACTATGTCGTGCTAATAAACTAGTATTCAGGATATTTTACGGTTTTACACAATGAGTCACAGTTTGTANAGAAATTAAATATACATGGATCCATTTTGTAAGATGTAGGTATCATGTATTTCAATTTACGTCAAAACTTCAGTCATCAATAGTATATTAAGTACCTAAAGCTTTTGTTTTCGCTTACTAATATTTAGGTGCCTAGATATTTTCCACTTTGTTTGCAAAACCGCAAAATAACAGTAAACAAATAAATCTCATTAGTGCTTGAGTCATGCCATAAAACCGGAGTTGTAAACTAAACTATATACAGAAAGTGTTCCTGATGCAACTTTCTAGGCAGGCTGTATATCAAACGTTGTCTTTGCCACACCCGAGGGCAAAGACTTTACGATACAATAACTTACACGTACATAGTTTTGGCGGCAAAGCTTACTAAATATTTTGCAATGGCGGATCATTGGCCATTTTACGACGATGTCACAACTAATTGGATTTGAATTTTACATATAAACTTATTAGAATTTCGTAAAGGCTGGTATTCAGGACGTGTGCATCTTATTATGCTTATTACTTACTGGCTGGCAAAGGGCAAGGCAATTAGTTACAGTCCTCTAATAGATCACATCTTATTTTTTCAGATGTAGAAATGACTGAAAGAGGTGAGCCCATGCCAACAAATGAGCATGTAGACTTCAGGCATCAGCTTGATATAATGATATGGGGATTAAATCCAAACTCAAGCTCCAAAGAAGCGCTTCAGTAACACCTTTAATAAACGACACAATTCTTAGTACCAAGATAATAAACTGTTGCACATCCTTTGATCAAATACGGCCACGCTCCGTCGGCTATCCTGGACAAAATTCCGCATTCTATAGCAAGCAGGGCGATGCATCTTATTATGCAACCGTCAGTGGACGGCACAGCTTAGATGTGGAACGCAGGCAGCCGCTTGGAATGTCCAAGTTCATCCAACCTGCAGTTTCGCGATCGTGACTGGAATGACGGAGCGAAAACCACATTCTTCATACTTTATACCTTAGTTTTACCAACAAACCATGTATGGGAATGCTAAGTTTTGCCGTATGGGGGAAATCGGACCAGCTTTTGTGGCAACTGCCAATGACTGCTGAAGAATGCATACAAACTGTTGCTATTCACTCGGATATAATAGTGTTTACAGTTTCCACAGGCTTTTGAATGTCAGAAAATGAGACAGCATAAAATAGAAATTTAACGCTTTAGGATTTTTTCACAACAATCTTTAACTATCATTTATATTGGTTGTGCGTTTAAGTTTCTTCACTTGGCATATATTTTTTCTAAAATTGGTCGTCAAGGAAAACATTTGGTTTAATCACATAACGTCCTCTTGATTTACATAACGTCGTCGTTTGCAAATGGGTTTTTAAACAATATTACTATTAAAATATATTGCAATAATTAATATCTAATATCTTGTTCACAGAAGAATCCATTTTGTGGGCTTTCAGTAAGGGCTAAACTAAAGTAAAGAGTAACACCTGTAACCTGTAATTTATTCCGCGGCTGCATGCTCCGCCACGCAGCCCTAGCCGTTCGGAATCCGCTTGTATCGTAGGGCCTAAAAGCCTTGACATTTTAGATACAACGACAACCTACGTATAGGAACTATAACTAACAGTTCATGTTTATTTTGGTTTTACATTCTTGTGTATCTTTATTTCATTTGTTTAATTAGTATTTGACTGAATCTGCCTGCTTGTCGCGGAGACGAATTGACGAAACCAACCCAGAGTGCGATACAAATAAAGGACCAACATTTGCTCACCTTGAATACCAAATATTTGATAACAAACAATATCAAGATTCATTAAACAAAGTCCGCCAAGGTCTGCGGTTAACATGTACAGTTGTCAGAGAAGAGGAAAGCCGATACACGGAAAAGTAGGGGAAATCAAAGGACAGAGCCTTCTGCAGCATGCTTGAGGAATTTTAACGCAGCGTAGCAGCTTACGCGAAAGACAAACGATAAATAAACGGAGAAGGTGAAACCTAAAGCGTTGAGAGACCGCAAATCGTTTATGTTGGTACACTTACTGCGGAAATCAATAATCTGTCCATCTCTGGATTTCCTTACAAGAGATAGAATTTTGACATAAGCCCCATACAAGTAATGTCAAATTCCTATCTTTAGAAAGCAAATCAACAATAGATAGAATGTTATTAATCCAATAAAATTGGGATTGGCAGGAGGACGATGATGGATGATAAAATAGTGAAGACGACTACGACTTAAAACAAATGTAATTAGATAATTTATTAGTTCTGTGTGATCAGGAAAAATATTCCTCCTGTTTTTATCGATAGGTATTTAATGACCCGTAGCAGAATGCGTGCGCGCAATAAAAACAGCGACTATTCGTGGAAATCCCTATACTAAGATAACAATGGCATTTGTGGGGCAATTTCAATAGGCGCTTTGCAGTGAAATATTTTGGATAGGTCCATTTTCATTATTCCACGATTTTTTAATAACAATAATAAAGCGTCACCTTCAAAACAATGGTCTATGATGAATACTTGGAAGCCAATGGTCGAAGTCGGAAGCACAATCAATCATCGATATCTAATATAAATCTCTTCTTTCAAAAAGGTGATGTCTTACTAGATATGATAGATATTGCAGCAGTAGTGAAAGTATTGGTTGATTTTGAAAGTATCATCCAATATTTACAGCTTAGTGACAATTGAAAGTAGTAGTGCAAAAGATCCTATAATTATTTTTATGACGAATTCATCAAAATTCAAATATGGGTAACTAAAATTAAGAATAAGGAAATAGAAGAAAATTTGAGTTTGAAACTGATCATGTAAAGGAAGAAAGAATATACACATCTATGCAAATAATAGCATAAGTATGTTATTCATTTAGTATTTTCACTTAAGAAATGTCATTGTTTATATTAGACTAGGCTAGACATGTTACATGGCACCTTTCTACTGCATATCTTATGACATGAGTTCGCGGAAAAACTATGACTCATTATTTAATGAAGTATTTACCAATTTATGAGCAAGTTTCTAAAAGAAACTTCTTCAATTTTTAATTACTTACCTATAGCAAATTTGGATATGGAGATACCAAAAAATCCGATGAAAAATACACACATGTTAGACAGTTTAAGCGGAGATAAAAATGTTTTAAATTAGCAATGGCTGTCATCGTATGGAGGCAAGTGAAACGAAGGGTTCAGGATACTGTTTTGAGGAAGGTCCTGAGTATAAAGTTCAAGGACAGAAGAAGGTTCAACACCAGGCAGAGAGAAGTATGGAAGAGGCTGCGGTTACCCCAAATACAAAAGGGGTGAGGGCAGGGCAGGAAGATGATGATTACACGCGCATCAAAATAAGCTGCACAAAAGGTTACAAAACATGTCAAAACATATATGCAGGTAGAGTTGTGGCTCTTAATCATAGTTGGAAATGTTATACCTAAGGCTATTTCACGTGGAAACCGTAATTTTAATACCTATAGTTATTACACGTGTAACTTTTCAATGTTTACCAGCGCGTGGAAATAAGTGCCATTTGAAAAATATGATAGCCATTGTTAAGTCATTCAATACTTTTTCAATAACAAGTGTTAAATGGTGTGTGCATTTTGATACGAATTGTGTAGTGCAAAAGGTATACAGCAATTGCAACTAAGTTTCTACTACTAAGTTTAAAAGCACACGTTAGTTCCAGACCCCTGAAAAAGCTGAATAAAAAAACAGCATTTAACACAGGCAACTTTAAAAGATAACTTAATTTTATAATTATTCAAATGTATCTTAAAAGTGATACATAAACCAAAACCTGATATAAAGTCAATGATTAATTAAAGAGATAGAGCAGGTTTCGTTTGATTAGATAACGCGGAAAGGTACATCTTTAGCTTCTGTGGTAAGAATGACATCTAGATAAAACCTTCAACGATAGATTCCAAGGCTCTGATGTCATTATGGCAATTTAAAAGTTGCAAGATCACAGCAACCAACGTTTTGGAAATCTAGATAACATTGAAGGGCTTGTCATATTATTTAACTGTGAAGACTCAAAAATATATTTCTGCAGCATTTTGGTTCTACGGCAGTTAGCCACGAGGCTTATCAGCTGTTAGTTCTCTTGTTACGGTTGTAAACTTCAAGGACATGCAGAATGAAGGTTTTCTTAATCAGGTAATTCGCGTGACCATGTGTATGGTCACTTGCTAGATTACAACATTTCGGAATAATAAAACTAATAAGTACTCGTTTAGTCTTTCGAAAGTCTTTTGTAGTTGTGATAAGATTATTCTTGAATAAGAATTCTTTTAAGCGATTTGCCTAAGCATCCAAATTCAGATGCATCGATAAAATCGAAGAGGTGCTAAATCGGCCCTTTGCACCATCGCACCGTTAGTCTTCGGGTCAACATCTCATAAGTAGGTATATTGACAGAGACAAACAAGTGTTAAGTCTACTTTCACGCGAGGAAAATTAAAATATCGACACAATGTTTGTACGTACGTTTATTTCGGCCACAAAACTGTTGTAAGCCACATGGACCCACTTTAAAAGAATAGCCTTATAACCGTTGCTAACGAGACTCTATTTGAATTCTAATTTGCTGTGTAACCGTGATGCGAAATGCACTTTCCTACAATAGCATGAAAATACTATGTCGTGCTAATAAACTAGTATTCAGGATATTTTACGGTTTTACACAATGAGTCACAGTTTGTACACTGTAGGTCTGAAAACCGACACCTGAACAAACAAACTGTAGTGACGAAGTTAGACAACCTACGTTCCATATGTTGCCAAATAAAATTCTAAAACATGTTCACTACAAATATTTCTGAGCACATTTAAATATTCTCCAAAAAAATTAACGGTCCTGTCTGACATCATTAGTAAATAGGACTTACCGCGCGAAGCAAAAACATAGATCCTTCACAAAGTTTGCACAAAACTGTTTACAACAGTATCTATCCCTCTATCGCATAAATAAAGAGTAGATAGTAACACAAACACAAAACCAGGATCACACTTCACTATATCGAATGGGATATTTTGAATATCGAACGTCAACGTAGGAGTATGTCGCGCTTGTGCGCGGGCGCACCGTCTCCGCCGGACTGGCGGACAGGCTTCAATCGAAGGCTGTAGCTCTAGAGATGAGGACGCGAGACGTTTTGCGTAACCGATGCCGATTGGCTCCGAGCGATCGCTTTAATTTGTGACTCGATAAAATGGTATAATAGATTTGTTAATGGACAGCGAATGTCTGTTGTTCCGGACATATATCTAATCATTATTGGAGACATAACTTATACGACTATTGTAGGTAATAAAATTTACAAGAACTGTTTTTTATAGGACTTAGAAATTTTCTATTGGTTGCTTACCAGCCTTTATGCTACGTGTTTTAAATATTCTACGACTCTTAACTGTTAGAAGTGCTTCATGATCCTGCCGGTGAATAAATTTTACTGAATACATTATTAAATGACCTGTTAAGAAGATACAATTATTCAACCCAATTGGAATTGGCTGACATTTCGATTCTAATTTCATGCTAGGTCTACATTTTCCCATAAAAAACGTGTGGATATAAATGAGGTGATGAAATGGCAATTTAATTTTTTAAGTTGATTTCCGTAGGCCAATCCACTTTTGGGCGCTTTTGGAACTTCAGTGGTTTGCCGATTCGTTTCAGTGCATTCGCGTGTAAAAATTGCCCCTCTATACATAGTAACAGTGGCTTACGTTATCACGGGCGTCCTCGCACATCTGCAACACCTGCACACGAATATTATCAGCACACATTGTATGCAAACACTCATGCGCTACTGAACTAAATTCCAAGCAAGGACCAAAGAGATCTTATTGACTTCCTACGTCCAAACACTGCACTGTACTATTTCGCATCAACTCAAACGTATTGCAAAATAGTTTCATATTCATTCGTCACACAATAAACAATAATAATAAAGCGTATTGTTAACAATAAAAATTCAATTCAGCTCATCTTATTGTTTAACAATGAGATTTGATTTAATGAAGTTATAACAGGTTGGCTCCTACACAAGTGGAAATCCTTCAAGATTATAGTGACCGCATCTTGTAACTACAGAAGAATGTTAATGATATATTTGAATAATAAAAGAATTTTAATGACCGCTTATACTTTGGCCCATGGCTAATAAATAACCTTGTACAATAAGTATTCTAAGTTGATTTTACAATAGTAGCAACGGAGCCGTGTGAAGTTTTACCTCCTGTGTTAGACTGAAAGTATTTCTCAACATCGTCCAGTGATAAGGATCCTGAAAGATTTGAATCAATTTTCTTCGGTTAACAAAACATAAATAAAAAGACTGCAAATGCAAAAAAAGTGTTTTGGCCACGTAGAAAACTATGCAAAACTCGTAGGAGAAAAATTGCTACATGTTAATTGAACTCTGTGCAAACCTTTAGCATGCGGTCCCATTCAAATAAGAGTCCGCAAAGCCAACTTACGGATTCCGCAACGCGTTCCAAATAAATTATCACCTACTGCAACACAACATGACACAATATTTACAGTGTAAAACAATAATTTAGCGAGAAACCACACTGGCACAGTCAAGTAGTGTAATCTACAGAATTAAAGTCACGTCTGTCATAATGGCAACGTAGAAAGTCTCGTAATACCACCGATAGCTAACAGACGTAATGACAAACAATCACTAACATTAGAGGGCGTGAACAAATACAATAAATATAACGCTGATGATGATAATGATAATAAATACATCTATTTATTTGTATATTAATATGATAGGACCTAAGAGGACTTGGAACAATGGAAAAACAGAGGCATTAACATAAAAAAATTGCTTCTCAAATTCCTCAAAGCAGTAAAATATTTTTTCAATCAAATGTTTATTCAATCTTATTGACCGGTGCGTAAACTAGAAACATTCAAAGCATACCATGAATAGAAAATATTAAAAACAAATAAGATCTGAGGAATAAACACGAGGCTTCCATAACTTTGTTTCATGCTTGTGTTACGGCTGACGAGGATACAGCAGTGCTAACGAAAGTTAGAGGTCAACAAAATTTGGGTAATTGTGTTAGATAGATACGATTTTGTGAATGCGTCGAATTAGAACGAGCAGGCGTAGGTGTTGAACTTGGAACTAATGTGCTTCTAACAAATTGTTAACAAGCCATGGATGTCAATTGTGTTGGCGTGTATTCTCACTAAAGCTAAGAGACATCATTGTAGTGACTGATTTTCATTGGGCGATGTGTTAATTTGTCGAAGATAAAACCTGTTAAACAGTGAATACATTCATAATGTATCTTTTACAAGCGGATGCAGAATGAAATGTTCCATCGATAGCAAGTTCCAGGAAGTCTCGCTAACAACTAACAAACAAAATGGTCAATATACCGAAGCTATAAAACCGGACGTTACATACTTTGTTAATAATAGCGTGGAAAGTGCCAAAAAAAAGTTCCCAGAGACGGTAGAATTAAATGATATCTCATTTAAGATAATACAGCCAAAACAATGAGCATACGACACTTATGCAATACACGCGTAACATCTGAGAACTGAGGACAAAGGTCTACACTGACGGATTAACTACTAATAGAGTAATAGTAATGTAGTAAAAATTGCGCACTCATGTTATTTTCTCACAAATATCCGTTTCGAAGACAGCTGATGATACGACTCTTGTACTTTCTAATTAAATAAATGATTTAGAAATAGAAGATAATTTTAGAAATTGAGATATGATCCCATCATCGACAGTATCCCACGCTCGATGATTTTCGAGTGTCGAGATTCTGTTACTGACATTTGAAGACAACTAACCGAAAATCGAAAAATAAGTGTTCTCTCTACAGCAAGAGTATTAATTATCTCAAGCCTTAATACCATTAAATATTTCGTAATCATAATAACACATAATCATCCAACGATACCGCTTGCGATTGGAATGTAAGATATAATTTTTACTATACCAAAAGATGAGTGAACTAAAAATTCATCAGACATTACTAAGACTTTGACCCTACTTACACAACGAGATCAAGTGGCAAGCCAAATACGGAAAGACATTAATCTTTGTAGTTGTTACAAAAAAGGTTGTAATCCCATCAATACATGATGGATTGGTATCGAGTGAGACGCGGGAAGAAATGGCAAATGATAATAGAACAACATTCTGGGTGTATTGGAAAGCGAAGCAAACTTGCGCTGAAAGTGGTTTGTGATTGAGGAGTTTAGATAAAGTTAGCGCCAATATTGAGCTAAAGACCTCTGTGTGTGATGAGAGATCCAAAGAGGAGAGAATACAATAAACACATCTGGGAAAAGCAAGTTTTTACACATCTGCTGATATGATTTGTTTACCTTGGCAGTGCATCTCTATTACAAAATTATGTGAATTTCAAACGATGTGGTTATGAAAGTAAGTCAGATTGCATTGCAGTATTGAATATCAATATTTCTACACAATTTGCATAGATTAGTAATCAATAATCTATACTAATATTATAAAGAGGAAAACTTTGTTTGTTTGTTTGGTTGTAATGAATAGGCTCAAAAACTACTGGACCGATTTTAAAAATTCTTTCACCATTCGAAAGCTACATTATCCACGAGTGACATAGGCTATATTTTATCCGGGTACGGGCAGTAATTCCCACGGGATGCGAGTGAAACCGCGGGAAAACGGCTAGTCAGAAATATAGGAAGAGCTATATGAAACGATAATTTCAACAAATGAAAGTAAAACGAAAACTGTAAGGCAAGCCTTCGAGAGCATTTACAATAAAAAAGTTCATGTCAATCAATGTTGTGAAAGCAATAATATCGGATTCCATCGACTGAATAAAAAGTGAAACAATTGCGTCACAATCGGTTCCTCGTACTTGGGAACCAGAGCTTCTGTCACTCATCTCTTATCTGACGTACGATCTCGAGGTTAACTTATGTTCGTTGCTAAAACAAACACGAGATTATCCTCTCCGGAATTTGGATCTTGAGAAAAAATTGCACAGCGAATATAGGAAGTTACTATTAAGTCAGGGCTCGGAAGAGAAGATTTCGAAATAAGATAAGACTGGACATAAAAAGCACACGAAATTAGCATATGATATAAAATGCAGTTACAAGGATAATAGAAAAGCTATTAAGATTCGAGGCACAGAGACCAGGAAAATACGTTATGTTATGATGGATAAAAACATCTGATCTATGAAATGAATTATTAACCGTTACTAACCGAAGAAATATTTTTCCTTACAAATGCAAAAAGCAAAGCAGACGCAAGGATTCTGCGAATAACAAAATTACAATATGATAAAGCCTTCATTAAAGGTGGTTATCCAACAATGCTGTGTGACCAGTTTCCTTAAAATGTCATCCGTCCGCAATGGACCTGTTCGTTATACGCCAAACTGCATACATACAACTGATGGTCTACAAGATGAAGGAACCTCTTTATTTTGATTTATGTACAAGTCAGGTGTCAAAGAGTTCATACCTATGCAAATCATTTAATAAGAGCATGAATATTACAATAAAAATTAAACAGTCTTACTGGCTGAGAATAAGATTAGTATGCCAAAGCTAGTGGCTTTAAATTGCAGAAAACATGCAATATCACATTTTTGTACACAAATCTATTTCTTTCTACCAATCCGTGTATCGTGTTTATCACAAATGCTAAATTTTGTGATTCATTCGGTAACGGGAACGTTGTAACTGCGGTGGCCGAGTTCCTTCAGTTTGTCTTGCAGCTTGGCACCAGTTGGCACGGTGTCTACGTCACAACTCACTCACACACACACAGCGACTGTTGTTATTAAAGGACAGTTTTTCTTTTATTACTGCGCCGATCATTCCGGAGACATGGGTTGTACTTGGTATCTTTTATTTTTAGAATTTAGGTACCTAAGTATAGTCTCCTACACATAAGTTGGTAAGAATGGTTTGATGAAAACAAGTCGTGTTTCTTCTTGATATCTTTTGTGTCAAGTGCATGATCCTCATTCAAATCCTTTCCATCAAACGCAAAATAACTTTTTAATAAGTTAAAAGAAAGGATAACATACTCATTATAAAGAAGAATTTGATTGTACGTAAGTACAGTAATCGTAATGGATTCTGCCGTTTACTTGCTGATTACTTGTAATAAATCAAATGTCCTGATATGTCACGCACTCACAAAGCGAATAAACTGTAATTTAAATATCAATTCTTTACATACAGTCGCACATTATTGGACAAAACCGACAAAACCAGCAAAACACATCAAGAAGACGTGCGTGACATGTCCTTGAAGACAGACTTTATCGAGCCAAAACCACAGTTGAGCTAATAGGTTTACAGAAAACACGCCACATCGGATTAGTTCGTGACTTCATTGTGGACAAACGGACGCTGAATACCGATAAGAAACACAGATAACGGGTTTTCCAAAACTATAAGCGCGAATTGCACTCGAAACAACTGGTATTTTACAGGCTTAAGGAGCAAACAATTGTTATGCAAGCACTTTCACTAGCCACCCTTGTACAAACCTCTCTACGACTTTTACTCGTCAAGAGTTCGAAAAAAACGAAAGTACTCATTTGATAGCAATGCTAAAAAGGTGATAATTAATATTAGTAATTCATACATAGTTAGATCACGTACACACACGTCATTCGTTGTTCGTGCGACGGGCGACGAATCACAATCAATCGTTTGAAATAAGAATGTCCTTGCGCAGGAGTCGAAAGCTAATGTTTGAGTATATTTTGCAAGACAATGATCGTAACGCACGACAGCGATGTCCTGAGCATACCTTATTTGTACTTTGATGTGTTTAGTATTATCGAGCCAAGTGTTACGTGATAACTGTCTTCTTGCCACTTAAATGCGTTTTGTGTGTCGAGTTACATTTTGTATGGCGGCACTGTACGTGACTCGCGGTAATAGTTATTTTATTAATAAACGTTGATATCTTTGTGCGAACTTTGCACCCGACATGCCATGGCCGTACTCGTAAATACCTCGAGATATGGTCATTGAACCCGGAAAAAAATGGCAATATGTACTTAATGCGTAGTGACAGCTATCGGAAAATGTTTTCTTCTAAAGCTTCTCTAAAAACCTCACGAAGTCTCGCGAAGGTCCTTACTAACCCACTCGTGTTCTATGTGAACCTTGCATGTATCTTTGCTTAAGGACAATCGAGACATGCCACTGCCGTGAGTAGGTCCTGCAGACATTCACCTACTTACGCACACAGTGTCCGTAATATCCACCTGAATACTTATATGTTCATTTGGGAATGTTTATTTCGATATTCAAATTGTTTACTCTTAAGATTATGTAGATATAGAACTGCAGCTTCATTTCATGGCCGGTCCCATTTTTGGCAAAGGCTTACCAAAAGGTTTTGTCAACATTCTATCGATTTAGGCATAACGTAGGTAATGCTATCATAATGAGTCCTGGATAGAACTGTTAACTTTGTACAGCATCGAATGACTCTCTAATTTTGTTATCCAATCAACTAAAACATTAAACCAAATAACATCCACCGATACAGTTAGCAATTTTACGGCAAATTTTACTGTAGCCAATGATGGTAACTGTAGAAAATCGATAACCGTGAAAATCAGACTAGAGATCAAGTCAGTTAGATGCCACAAGATGTTTTTGTCACTTGAATTAAATCTAAGTCTGATCACATTTTATGCGAAAATTTTGAATTTTTTTCTTGAGCAATGGCAAACTATCCTGGCTAAAGTCATTGCCATACTTATATGTGAATAAACCTGTCTATATTTTGTAGGGTGGGGAAGCTAAACTGTGAATCCTTTCTCCAACCAATTATCTGTATCACACTACTCGCTGTTTCTGCGTAATTGATCAATTAAAATCGAAATCGATACTTTCTTTTTACGTTTTAATTATAAAAGGACTCTTTGTACTGCGAACGAAATAGTCTAACGTTTTAAATACTTTTTATGTAATCGTGCGCTGAAATTAGCTACTTTCTACAGGTTACGCAACATTTGGAGGTTCTATAAAATTGATCGTGTGTTTGGTTAGATAGAAGGCATCGACATAAATCATTTTACTCCTCCCTCCAAACGGTTGGTCTTTAGCGTTTATCTTTTGACACCTGTCATATTTGCAAATAAAAGTTGTAGAGAAAAAGAAATTGCGTTCCGCGCTCATACATTATCAGTTTTGACATCTTCATTTACATATATCGCGTATGCAATGTTGTTAACAAATATGGATGCAGTAATTAATTTTTGCAGCATTTGAAATGTGACAATAATTTGGAAATTATTGAGATCTGGCATTTAGTATGCAAAACTTAGTATTTGCTAAATAAATTCATCAATATTTAAATTACTGAATATATTATACGTTATTATTACTATAGAGTCGAGGTTGCGGAGAAGTCCCGCCCAGCTATGCATTTCAACCCAATTTACATGTCACCAAAAGTTCGCGAAGTTTTCACACAAAAAAGTACCAAAATTTTGGCCAAGTTACAGATATTTCAAAGCAGTTTCGGCCTTTCCGAATTTTAGTTTCCTCCAATATTATATCCCAGGCACTTCGTGTTCTGGTTCAACTAAGTTCTACACTCATATAGTAGTGCAGTACTGCTCGTATATAGCAAACACATGTCAGTCGAGGCAACAGTCGGGTGTTTAACCTTATAATGTTTTTCGCGAGCACGTCCCCACAAACATGTTTGTGCACGGGCCTCTCTGTTCTCATGTTTCCAGTACATCTATTGATATAAACAAGATATACGTCTTGGAATATTTATTTAAGAAAAATTCTGATTTATTTTTGCCTTTGACTACTTTTTTTTTACCTAGCTTAAAATCTATAATATGATATTTGAAACACATTTAGAGTTAATTGTCCATTATGTATAAGGCTTTAGGTTTTTTTCAAAGCTAATCCGTTATCTGTAGATAGTTAAGCTCAGTTTTTAACTGCAAACAAAAGTATCAATATTCAATTTTGAGCTACAAAAGAGATCAAGGTTAAGATTATTAAATTAGTAGCAAAATCACAAATATTTCGCCTTGTCATCAATGTCATAGATTGCGAAACAATCGACAGATTGTTTAGATTTTTAACATTTTAATATCCATAAGGAATATTTTGTCAAAATACTTATTTATACTGACTAGGATATGAAAGTGGGAAGATTCGACCAAATGAAAGATAGACTTGCTTATTATAGAGCATGCTGGCATGAGGTAACCACTTCAACAACCTAATTGATTCGATATCAGCTCATTATATTGATCAATAGAAACTGAACTTAGACTCATTCCTACTAGCAGTATGCATCTAAACAATTGACGAAATAATTGAGGCTTACGCAGATACTGCACAGAATAATATCCTCTATTGCTAAAATCATAAAGCAGCTTTTGGTGTGCGAGTTTTGCTCATTGTAGTAGCATTGCGCACAGGCACCCGCAATGGTATAACGTGGTCATTAACCCGGGGTACTGGCTGTAAATACACAATGCTAATTCAGCAAATTAGGAAGACTCGCCAAAGAAAAAGGAAAAAGCAAGTATATTGTCTTTTATTGACGAAAGCTTACAGTGCAAACTTGAAGAAATGGTTCATACAATGTACAGTTTCATAAAAATGCGCAGGAGATTCTTGATTTTGAAACCGTTAAAGTCTTTAGAAGTGGGCCAAAAGTTATTTGTCGGTGCAAAATTGATGCAATTTGTAAAACCTGCTCATTATTCTGAAACAGAATATGTTGAGATTTATAATTTTGTAATATTATCTTACTATACTTTTTTTGCAAGCGTTAAGTCAGACTTAAGTTATACACTGATTTTATAGAAGACAATACATTTTAGAAGCATTTGTTACATTATTCATCGCGAATGTTTTATTTTGTTGTCTGCACACAAGCTCAGTGCGTTTTATTGTGGTGCGCCTGCGCAGACATCCGGCGAGGCAATTTGATGCTCGATTACGCTGATCACTTCGCTGATAGATTGCTCTTTTGATGTTCATATTTCATAATATAACTGCAGTTCATTAGCTGATAAGCTGAGGTTTTTGATCCCTCTTTATATCAATACCTAGGTATGCATAGTTTTTAAGCTATAGTAATATGTAAATATTATAACATTAATTACTTACTTACGTAAAAATAAGCAGTGTTTATGTGATATTCCATGATATGAATATGTAGTTTATCATATTTGGCTACGGTATTACAGACACGAGCAATATTCAAATGTAGGTAACGTAATTTTGTATGTAACAACGTTTATCGATATTTTGACGTTTATGCAATGTGGTTTATCTTATTTGCAATTGCTATGTCAATGAACACTGTGGGTGGCATAATAATTGTAGCATGTACAGACAACAGCACATCAAGTTACCACAATCTGTCAAATTTCTGCAATCAATTTTCAACCTTATCGCTATGGGTGTAGGTTAATGTTTGATTGGTAAAATTTGACAGATTCGTATACGTTGACCTGCTGTCGTCTGTACACAATTCTACATTTCTAAAACCACATTTAGGTCTTTGTTTGCGCAAACAATTTGATTTTATGCGCAATACAAAACATACTAATAATGACATAAAAGTCTCATAATAACTATGGCACAAACGATACGCATAGGCCGTTGTAAGATATAGTAATTACTAGTTACTACAACTTTGCAGTAGATGCTCAAATTGATGAATGACAAGTCATTTAAACTCTAATTGAACTTGTCGATAGCGTAGGCAATTAATTAATTAACCGCCAATAATAAAATTAAATCTCAGCACCGAAAATCTCGATTTAAATTAAATTGATTAGAGCCTGAAGTTTGGAGAATTGATTTATATTACAAATCTAATCATTTGCATTTATATAACGAAAACGTGCGTGGGCTTCGACGTAATCTTAATGAACTTTCTTTAATTAATTGGATCTGCAGAGAAGGGTCATCATTTTATGTTGGAGAAAATATGAGGCGACATCTAAAATTGGGGCAAAAACTGCATTTTGTTTTTTTTTTGTATAAAAGCAGTCATGTTTTTAAGTCAGATCTTTCTTGTGTATGTTCACTTGTCACAAAAAGTTGTTTTGTTTTCGTTTTAATATAAAGTCTTATAAGATGTTATAACCGTTACGTTTAGAGCTGCCCTTGAAACGACCCACACGGACTGGTACCGTTGAAGATCATATTTTACGATACAGTCGTACAAGTTTTGTGGAAAAGACAAATATTGGCTTTTAGCTTGCTAAACTTCATTCATCTAAAATATGAGAGTAAAACTTGTGGTAAAACTTTAATAATAATTTTCAGAACTAAACGTGTCATAGACTGAAAAAAGAAGTGATGGACAGATTGTGAATAAGTACAAAAAAGTCTAAACTGTAGCGTGTCAAACGCTTCTTTCCTGTTCAATCAATCAAAGATGGTGATTCCATCAGGTTATTTCCATAATTAGCCTGTAAATAGCACCTATTTGTACGCTTTGCTTCCTGCGCGAGAGCGGAAGAGCCGTGATAACGGATCGCGAAGAACAATCAAATAATTAATAGGCCAAGGAGCTTGATTTCATACGTGTTCTCCATACATTGACGGACACGCTAGCAGATTATTATAATTAACACGACTGAACTAATTATGTCGTGTTAATTATTGTTATTAGCGATTCACTTGAGGATAGGAGAATTATTACGATTCTTGAAGATTATGTAGAGCTGTCAACACCATTACAAACGACATGAAAAATTATGCAGATTTTTATCAAGCATTTGTTTAAGAATAAGATTAATGGTTGTTACGACACATTTTAGCACTCATAAAGCCTGTAGGCATTGCTTTACTTGCTACATCAAACAACTTTCAGGTGATTGCACACCAAGCTATCTGGAAAGTCTACAATCAAGCTGGCAATACGTTTCTTACATTTTACACACAATGTTACGTTACTCAAAAGTAAAAGTCACTTTAAAGTGGTTAACCCTAAACCACGGGAACAGTGCAAAAAGTTACCATCTCCCAAGACTTTTGCTAAGTATGTAGGCAAGAATTTGCATCCACTTTCAGTGCGTGATAGTCCTAAAAATATGTGCACCAAACAGAAGTATAGACTAGATAATTTTCGGTATTCATTATCACTCTTAGCCATGCGTAACAATGTTACAGGTCACCATGTAACTAGGTAATAGTACAAAGGCCTTTTACCGTTTACTAAATCGGTATTTATCCTCTATGGTGCCTTTACAGTAATACTGAAAAATGTCCAAATATGAACGTAATTACTGAAAAAAATCTCGTTCAGAATAGGATATACATCGTTCTACTTAACTTAAAATGTGTGTCAAATATGATTTACGGATATCATCCAACCAGCACTTATCAAAGGTCCAAACTAGCACGGATATAGTGATCCAGTCATGTCCTAATCTCCCACGCATTAAAATTATAATTTGAAATGATAAAGCATCAGATTTGAATAGTATGTACTTAATCAAACAAATGATAAATTAATTTTAGAAAACAGTTTCATTTCCAATAGCTAACCATTAGATTATATTATCAATTTCTGAAATTTTCATTTATTATAGAACATAATATATGCTTAGACACCCATTTTCTGACCGTCTTTATAAACATTCAGTATTTAGGATTCCGTTAACATTNTCTACATTTCTAAAACCACATTTAGGTCTTTGTTTGCGCAAACAATTTGATTTTATGCGCAATACAAAACATACTAATAATGACATAAAAGTCTCATAATAACTATGGCACAAACGATACGCATAGGCCGTTGTAAGATATAGTAATTACTAGTTACTACAACTTTGCAGTAGATGCTCAAATTGATGAATGACAAGTCATTTAAACTCTAATTGAACTTGTCGATAGCGTAGGCAATTAATTAATTAACCGCCAATAATAAAATTAAATCTCAGCACCGAAAATCTCGATTTAAATTAAATTGATTAGAGCCTGAAGTTTGGAGAATTGATTTATATTACAAATCTAATCATTTGCATTTATATAACGAAAACGTGCGTGGGCTTCGACGTAATCTTAATGAACTTTCTTTAATTAATTGGATCTGCAGAGAAGGGTCATCATTTTATGTTGGAGAAAATATGAGGCGACATCTAAAATTGGGGCAAAAACTGCATTTTGTTTTTTTTTTGTATAAAAGCAGTCATGTTTTTAAGTCAGATCTTTCTTGTGTATGTTCACTTGTCACAAAAAGTTGTTTTGTTTTCGTTTTAATATAAAGTCTTATAAGATGTTATAACCGTTACGTTTAGAGCTGCCCTTGAAACGACCCACACGGACTGGTACCGTTGAAGATCATATTTTACGATACAGTCGTACAAGTTTTGTGGAAAAGACAAATATTGGCTTTTAGCTTGCTAAACTTCATTCATCTAAAATATGAGAGTAAAACTTGTGGTAAAACTTTAATAATAATTTTCAGAACTAAACGTGTCATAGACTGAAAAAAGAAGTGATGGACAGATTGTGAATAAGTACAAAAAAGTCTAAACTGTAGCGTGTCAAACGCTTCTTTCCTGTTCAATCAATCAAAGATGGTGATTCCATCAGGTTATTTCCATAATTAGCCTGTAAATAGCACCTATTTGTACGCTTTGCTTCCTGCGCGAGAGCGGAAGAGCCGTGATAACGGATCGCGAAGAACAATCAAATAATTAATAGGCCAAGGAGCTTGATTTCATACGTGTTCTCCATACATTGACGGACACGCTAGCAGATTATTATAATTAACACGACTGAACTAATTATGTCGTGTTAATTATTGTTATTAGCGATTCACTTGAGGATAGGAGAATTATTACGATTCTTGAAGATTATGTAGAGCTGTCAACACCATTACAAACGACATGAAAAATTATGCAGATTTTTATCAAGCATTTGTTTAAGAATAAGATTAATGGTTGTTACGACACATTTTAGCACTCATAAAGCCTGTAGGCATTGCTTTACTTGCTACATCAAACAACTTTCAGGTGATTGCACACCAAGCTATCTGGAAAGTCTACAATCAAGCTGGCAATACGTTTCTTACATTTTACACACAATGTTACGTTACTCAAAAGTAAAAGTCACTTTAAAGTGGTTAACCCTAAACCACGGGAACAGTGCAAAAAGTTACCATCTCCCAAGACTTTTGCTAAGTATGTAGGCAAGAATTTGCATCCACTTTCAGTGCGTGATAGTCCTAAAAATATGTGCACCAAACAGAAGTATAGACTAGATAATTTTCGGTATTCATTATCACTCTTAGCCATGCGTAACAATGTTACAGGTCACCATGTAACTAGGTAATAGTACAAAGGCCTTTTACCGTTTACTAAATCGGTATTTATCCTCTATGGTGCCTTTACAGTAATACTGAAAAATGTCCAAATATGAACGTAATTACTGAAAAAAATCTCGTTCAGAATAGGATATACATCGTTCTACTTAACTTAAAATGTGTGTCAAATATGATTTACGGATATCATCCAACCAGCACTTATCAAAGGTCCAAACTAGCACGGATATAGTGATCCAGTCATGTCCTAATCTCCCACGCATTAAAATTATAATTTGAAATGATAAAGCATCAGATTTGAATAGTATGTACTTAATCAAACAAATGATAAATTAATTTTAGAAAACAGTTTCATTTCCAATAGCTAACCATTAGATTATATTATCAATTTCTGAAATTTTCATTTATTATAGAACATAATATATGCTTAGACACCCATTTTCTGACCGTCTTTATAAACATTCAGTATTTAGGATTCCGTTAACATTTTTCCGGATCATCATCTGCCTAGCCTTTTCCCAACTATATTGGGGTCGGCTTCCAGTCTAACCGGATACAGCTGAGAACCAGTGTTTTACATGGAGCGACTGCCTATCTGACCTCCACAACCCAGTTACCCAGGCAACCCGATACTCCTTAGTAAGAGGTTGTCAGACTTTCTGGCTTCTGACTACCCGTAACGACTGTCAAGATGTTCAAATACAGCCGGGACCACTGTTTATCGTGCCTTCCGAAACACGGAGAACTCGTTGTGAAAAGATGGTCACCCATCCACGGACCGACCGCGTCAAGCGTTGCTTAACCTTATGATCGATCGATCCGCGCGGCTTTGACTTAGCCACGAGCTAAAGCCGGATAAAGTACAAAATAACTATTATGGCCACACAGGTAATGATGCGGATATATTCGCATCCGTATCCATCATCCAGCATAGGATGTCCACTTCAATTTCCTTTGCCATTGGACAAATCACATACCTTCCATAGTCGCCATTTTCTTGTCGATGAATTGAAAAGTTCATTCATCTTTTCCGTTGTGATTGACTAATCACAGAAAAATAACCGTTATTTTAATTATGACAGCTTTTCTTTATATTAGCTATCGTGATGCGTTGCTAATACGAGTATTGTTGATGGTAAAATTACAGCTACAAGTAACGGATTAGAGATTTGTGTTAACGATGTACCCAGCTTGATTGGACACGATTTGATTTTAGTTTTTCTTCTATGGCAATGGAAGAGTATCGAAAAGTGAATGATCTTTTGTTTTGCGTGTTTTACTTCATCTAAAAACAGATTGACAAAATTAAATTAATCTAATAATGTTCTACTTATTTTCTTTATCTATTGTTGTTTACAAACCATTAAGTACTTAAATTGTTGATGGTGGCTTTCCGATTTTAATACAAAATCGTGCTGATCTCAATGCGGTTTAGACTAGATCGAAGTCATTGTCCTCAATACGTTGGTAACTTCATGATTGCCGGCGTCCGTCGCGAATCAGGAATGTACTGTGACTTAGTTCTCTTCAGCCACAGTAGCAATGGCTCAATATAATCCAAATCCAAGTAAACAGCTGTTAGCCTTGATTATTTAATCAATCGATTGTTATAGCATGGCTTAGCTACGGAGATAATTTATTACGTAGAACGATTCTGTTTATCACAGATAATTGAGTATGTAAAACGCAATAAAGTATGAGTAATATAGTTATCGTATGTTTAAAATGCAGTAGTTTTAATAGAATATGATGCATTATTGTTATTCATCGTAACTGACCTAAATGTGGGGAACATAACCCATTAGTACCTAACGTTTTGTTGAGTTCAAACGAGGCTTACTTTAACCAGAAGATTATTTTTTAAGGTTATAATCTGATTTCTTTACGGGAATTAACTACGTAATTGATAATGACATGAATAAGTCCCTAAGGTAAACTGCACCTTTTCTATTTGTTACGGATATTTTTTGCCGCGTATTTAATTGACCTTATTTGTCCTGAGGTTCTAAGTGCAAAAACATAATCTAATTAATCCATGAAAAAAATATTTCACGGATCAGTCCAGCAAACAAAGGTCAACCCTTTAGGTCAACCGTATTTTTAGGGTTCCGTAGCCGAATGGCAAAAAACGGAACCCTTATAGATTCGTCATGTCTGTCTGTCTGTCTGTCTGTCTGTCTGTCTGTCTGTCTGTCTGTCTGTCTGTCCGTCCGTCCGTATGTCACAGCCACTTTATTCCGAAACTATTAGGACTACACAGTTAAAACTTGGTAGGTAGATGTATTTCATTGACCGCTTTACGATTCTTATGAAAAAATAAAAAAATAATAATATTAGAGGGGGGCTCCCCATACATGGAACTGAAACTAAAAAATTTTTTTTTCATCTAACCTATACTTGTGGGGTGTCTATAGATAGGTCTTTAAAAATGAGATTGAGGTTTCTAAAACCATTTTTTCCTAAAGTCAATCATTTTAGAGTAAGACATTCCCAAAGTGCCAAAATGTGTGTCCCCCCCCCTGTAATTTCTAAACTACCAAAGTGAAAAATCTGAAAAAAATATATGTTATAGATCTCAATAAAAACTACTAACCAAAATTGGTTTGAACAAGATACAGTTAGTGGTTTTTGAGATATAGCTCTTTTTCAGTAACCGCAAATTATAACTTTGTTATTCATATATTTGTGTTTTGGCTACCTAATTGTAGGTAATAAGTACGTTTATTTTTCATAGATATTGGAACGGAACCCTTCGTGTGCGAGTCCGACTCGCACTTGGCCGGTTTTTTTCAATTGAGATAGATAATATTCTCAAAGAAGCGAATAATATTACAATATGTTTTCGCTTCTTTGAGAACTATGATTTCGATTTACATAACTTTGTAGTCTCCCAAAATGCTATGTACCACCTGGGTATGATAGGCAACCAGTATGTGTGGGGCGACACAAATGGTCTGCAGAACAACTCTCAACTTGGCGTTACAAATTGGACCTGACAGAACTACACAGTAACAGACGTTACTTTGATTTACTTATCGTTAACATCAGGTATACAACAATACTAAAAACTAATCAAATTACCGATATCACGTACAATATCTTGTAACAATTACGTATTGTAATGTCTTAACAAACAGCTTCAAACAAGGGTAAGGTCAGGCTGGTCTATTACTCAAGAGCTATTGAGGTCGCTTTCTCATTGTCTCCTTGGATAGCCCCCGCCGGCTCTGATTATACCTGATGCCCACATCAGGACCTTTAATTACAGTCATTGTATTGAATTTGATATACAGAACACTTTTGTAGGTACCTTTGTTTTCAATGGGCGTAAGATTTGATTTACTTATTTCTTGTTGTGTTCTTGTTCTGAGGTTCAGCCCCGGATCTTCAATTTTTTTTAAGCGGGGCAAAAACTGAAATATGCCGCCCCCGCCGACTTATATTTATTTTTCCTTTTATCATCTTTATGATTTCACTATTTCAGCTATCAGATGTCCACTAAAGGTCGATTCGACCAAACTTGAACTATTCCTCGAGTTACTATACCAAGATTGTTTTTTGGACGGGTGATGGAGTATGTTCATATGTTGGCAAATAAAAAAAAAAAATGTTTTTTTTATATGTTTGAAGAAAATAAAAACAGCAGAAAATAGTAACAAAATGCCCGAGCGGAGCAAGCGCGACCTCTTTTGTTATTTTGAGATAGGACTAAACATAAACAAACAGTAGATTGCAATTGGAGGACGCGAGCGAAACGAGCGCGATTTTTTTAATTTAATGACTAAAAAGAAGAACAGGAAGTAACTGTAGAACGCGAGCGAAGCGAGCGCGAAATTTTTGGAAAAGTCCGGTTACAACCTGTCTCTATTTATTGTAAAATGGGAGTAAATTTGAAAAGTTCAGTGTGATCGTAATTTTCTGGTAATGATTCGGGGCCCCTGAGATTGGGGGGCCGGGGCGCTGCCCCGGCTAGCCCCTCCGTAGCTATGCCACTGCATGAGAAAAGTTTTATTTTATCCCGTTTAGTGTTTTGTGAAGTCGGTTTTGTTTTTTTGCAAAAAGTTTTTTATTTTAAGCTTTTCAGTTTTTGGGTCTAAAACTATAACATTTTTAATATCCACAGTGACAGACGTAACCCATAATGTAGCTAAATACAAGGTAGCTGCTATCAACCGTTAAGGAGTTCCTAAACTGCACTTTGCCATCGCAAATACTTAGTTGCTATATACCGATGTGAAGTTCCCCTGATCTTTTGTCGTCTCCAACATCAGGTAAGGTCCAAATCTTCACGGTCATATAGACTCATTCGATATACAAATAAATTTCAAGTTTTCACCTGATGCTTGCCTACAATTTTCAAGAGTTGCCTTCGATTTCTCAGAGTTTCCACCATCAGCAGGTGCGTATTTTAAGATTGCGCGCCCCGGGCTCCTGTAGCTTTCCGCCCCATCAAGGAATGAAAGAAAAAAAATATAGATTTTATATTTTACATTATTTTTCTGTGGACAACATTTTTAACAAATTCGTTTATTACATCGTCGTAGTCAATTGTATTTGTTATATCGGCTTCGATGTTCAAAATTATGAAATTGATTAGCCGTTCTTCGATAAGACGCGATGTTAAATAGTTTTTAGGGTACCTACTCCCCCTACACATACAGTGTGGACTTTTTCATTCCAACCCTAACATGTCATATATTGTAGAATAGGTTTTAAAAATTAAAAGGAGTTTACTTCAATCATTTTTAGGGTTCCGTACCCAAAGGGTAAAAACGGAACCCTATTACTAAGACTTCGTTGTCTGTCTGTCTGTCTGTCTGTCTCCCTGTCTGTCTGTCTCCACGCTGTATCTCATTAACCGTGATAGCTAGAAAGCTGAAATTTTCACAAATGATGTATTTTCGTTGCCGCTATAACAACAAATACTAAAAATTAAAAAAAGGTTATATATTAAGGGGTCCCCATACAATAAATTATAAAGTAGTGCAATTTGAATACAACGCCATCTGTTACTCAAGCGTGGAACTACAGCTTGGTACGGAACCCTTCGCGCGCGAGTCCAACTCGCACTTGGCCGGTTTTTTATTTGATAGTGTTAATATTTTCTGAAATAATCACTCCGAAAGTTGAAAAAAAATGTGTCTACCCCACACTTTTGAACTGCAAGTTAAAAAAAAATTAAAGATAATCTCACATATAGAACATTATAAAGACATTCTAGGAACATTATTTTGAACTTGATTAGTTGAACAGTTTTTGAAAAATATTTTCTGAACTAAGATCGTAATTTAACCGTGTTTGCAGGCATTTTTTAACGCAGTGTAAATATTTTATAATCCAGAATGAACGTTCTGCACTACAATTCGTAACTACAGTACAAAGGAACGTGCGCAACGCAATTTCAATGTAAGGAAACGCCACATTCAGGTCATTTTTCTTAATAAATAAGTTTATTTTGCGTAAACTTGTTTCAGTTTCTTGTTCCTGAGACAGGAAAAACTTTTATAATTCATCCTATATATTCTAGATCAGTAATTTTAAACCATTTTCATGGCGTGTTGCATGTTTCATATTTCCAATGTACACAATATGTTTTTTCATAATTATAATCGGATAGGACTAGGATGCAAATTGACTACGCCGCATTTTGTCCAAATCGCAAAATACCTAAGTTGGAAAATAAAGTGCATTGAGCCCTTATAATTTTGGGGACACATCAAAAGTTATGAAGTTGAAGAGGCGCCAGCGCAGCAAGCGCGAATTTTTTTTTGTTAGTTTGTGGTCTCAAAGGTAGACACCGAAAAAAAAACTTGAAGATTGATAAGATGCGAGCGAAGCGAGCCCGTTATGTTTTAATTTAGAAGAATAAAAGATAAAAAAGAAGTTGAGGATTGAAAAGGCGCGAGCGCAGCAAGCGCTAATTTTTTTCGTTTTAAAAGACAAAATTTTACAATACGTAATTTTATTATTTTTTGTGAAATTATGCCGCCCCCTAAAAAGTGCCAGCCGGGGCATTTGCCTCCCTGACCCCCACACGCTGCGCCACTGATCTCATGATGTCTAAATACCAATGTGCCTAAGCAGTGGCGGCGCTAGACCAAATATTCACGTCGGCGACATCAAGTTTGCGACGCCCTAGGGCCTCGCCATCTTTTGTGCTCGGTGGATTTATACAGTTTCGGTCAATTAACAATTCATAGTTTTATTTGATAATGTATAGTTTATAAAGCCAACAAATATATTTGAAAAAATAAGAATGCGCGAGCAAAGCGAGCGCGAAATATTTTAGTTTTAGTTAATTTGTGAAGGCATGAAGCGAGGAGAAACAGGCTAAATGCAATATGAATGCGGGAGCGAAGCGAGCGCGCAAATTTTTAACAGTTCGAGGATGAAACATGATTGGCGAAACGAAAATAAATACGTAATTTTTTTTCTGCGGCGCCCCCTCGCTTCGCGCTTCAGACATAAAAAAACCGAGGCGGAAAAAAAATGACGCTTCTAACCGGTTCAGGAAAGGATTAGGGGCGGCTTGAATACTTTAATTGAATTTCGAATTTCTTGAGACATGAAATCCACGCACAACACAAAGGGCGGCTTTCATACTTTAATAGAATTTCAAATTTCTTCAGACACGAAATCAACAGTGCAAAAGGTGGCTCAGAGATGTTCTAATTTTACGTTTAAAATATTTTTTTACACGTCCAAAACAAGCCTCGCGGGGCGGCCTCCCGGCCGCCCCTCATTGCCTGCCGCCCCGGGCTATAGCCCTTCTAGCCTAAGGGTAAATACACCCCTGACCATCAGACACTGACCTGATAACAATGGGACCCAATGAGCAGCAGACCCTTTCATATAAAAAAAAAATATCAAAATCGGCTCATAAACGACGAAGTTATCCGTGAACTTCGCACGCATCCGTGTGTTCGTGATCTTTCGTTCCTACGGGCGAAAGGGCGCGCTTTTTGGAATACGCCTAGGTAGGCGCCTCGCGATTATTATGTCACATTTTCCGTGTGCTGCCCCTGGGTATCGGTTGAGTTAATATGGTCATAGTAAAATAAGAGTGAAAGTTCTTTTATTTATTCTGTAGCAAAGTTAAGTAAATTATAAGTTGTCTATTCGTTTCTAAATAATGCATTTGGCCGCCCCCTGAACGTGCCGCCCGGGGCATAGGCCCCGGCTTGCCCCCCCCTAGATCCGGGGCTGCTGAGGTTGACAAAATTTTGGGAGATTGAAATTAGCTGTTAGGCTGCCTATTTTAATAATAAATTATTTTCTAGTCAATCAAACTCGCTACGTGGGCTGTAGTGAAGTCAGTAATAGATATCAGTTTATAGGAATTGCAAGAAAGAAGTGGAACCCCCCACTGTACTCACAGTTTAAATGTCGTATTTTGTAAAACCAACACGTAACGATAGCGAATTCTCGCGATTCTTGTTGGTCTGTTTGCTTGTCTATCAAGTTTAATCCTCTACCAAACATGGTAACGAACCACGTGCGTAGGAAGTAAAGGACTGTTCTGCCAAATATGTAGCATAGCAAGGCCTTTGAGGTCGTCGAACTGAGTAATTGTTTTGGTGAAACCATACATATACAAAGAAAACAAGCTTAATTACTGACGCTTATGGAAAACTAAAAAGGATTCCTTACTCATAATTACAGGAAATTGGAGTTTTGTATTTATTTTGGTATTCACCAATTACGCAACGGTTCTTTTAAAACTTCAGATCCACACGAGAGATTAAAATGATTTAGGGCAAAAACACCGTTAAAGCGTAGGAGGGAAGGTAAGGACCTCAAAACTTAGCATTTCATTCCGTACAACATGTAGTAAAATACGTGCTTATTAACTCAACAATAAGGCGTAGCTTGGCGAGTCTTATTTTAGATTGGGCGTGAGATGACCCCTACTGGCAGACTTTTACTTACTAAAGCCTGAATTCTGCCTTCCCAAGCCCTTTGACTCCTTGGAGTACAAGATCGCGTTAATTGTTTCAAACAATCCCGCAGTATCTTTTCTTTATCTGTTTGCACAGCAGATTAAGGAACAAATATTTTTACTGCACAGATAATCGTCAATTTCAGGCACGCCAAGACATTGCTCGTAGACCGCAGCCTTTACACACCTTCCAGCATATTAACAAGCAAGATATTAACTTAACAAAATCAAAAATAGGCGCGACACCTTGATAGTAAAACAGGTTAGTGAGTCAGCTCAAGTCCAGACGAAAGGCCAAATAAACTAAGAGCAAAACTTGCAGAACCACTCGCCCGCCTAGCGACGCTTTTCCGTAACCACGATGAGTCATCGAGGAATTTCTCTGATTACTACTGAGAATAATATTGTTGCCACTGCACCTGCACCTATAAACTTATCTCTCCTGATTTTTTATTGAAATTCGGATTGAGATTACAGGATGATTACATTTACATTACAGCTTAAAGTGGCGAACTCTGAGGGAGCTCTTTGTCTAGCAGTGGAAGTCTTTCAGCAGAAACGTCTGTTACGTATCGTTTCTGCTGAAAGTGAAGATTTTTATGAGTGGAAAGACCAAAATATTAGCCGGAAATTCCTCTACTAACTTTGTTAAGTTCTTCATTGCGAAAATCAAGTATCTAGGCTTAATATTGTTTTCTTTTTTGTAACAGCATCGGCTATAGCCTTGGGGCCCTGCACCTGCGCGTACGCACTTTTTAGTTTTGTTACAGGATAAAAGTTGAGCTGCGAGCTTGATAACACGTTTTTCGAATACCACATCCCAATTATGTTTTTTTTATATAGCAGCAGGTTTTTGTTTGTATTTCTACATATTTCGAAAAAAATAAGTCTGCACACTGTACAGTGTAAGTAACAGTACTTAGAATTTTTCAACCTATCAAAAATCTATAGAGGAAATTAAACTTGGAAAAACCAAGGCAAACAATAAATAAATTATGGGTAATTATGTTTTGCAGTTAGAACATAAACATAGGTTCCATGTATGAGGCAAAACATAGCATGTTATTAAATCAAAATATTGAAGCTGCACAATAGAATAGTTGCATTACAAACAATAGTTATTGCCATGTTTTAAAAAAGAAAATTGTATTTAATATGGCAATATGCTATGGTATTTTCTTGGCTATGCCAGAAAAAAATCAGATGAAATAAAACAATAAAAAAAATATTCTGTAAATGCTTTGAGATAAAATGCAGAGAGTAAATTCTTGTGTATATTGTTAGGTATGCATTCTTACTTTCTATCTTATCTCACTGATAAGTATTGTAAGTACAGACAACAGCACATTAAGTTACCACAATCTGTCAAATTTCTGCAATAGATTTTCAATCTTATCACGATGGAGGTAGGTTAATGTTCAATTGAATAAATTTGACAGATAAAAAACGAAACGTATATGTTGACCTGCTGTTGTCTGTACTTAATTAATAAAACATGATAGTATATTCTACCTTCATTACATTACTTAAAAACTAAATGTCCTTTTATTTTACTGATAAAATATCATGCTGTTTAAGACATTAATATAAATGTTACATTGCAAGGCCAAAGCACATATAATGTATTGTTTGTTGCTTGATATCCTGTTTAATTCAATTATTTGTAATTAGCTTCCCGCGGTAGATAAGGCAGCCTATATGTATATTTTAATATACTAATACTTCGCATATTGTTTACCGTATCCCCCAATCCACCCTAATTGAACTATACCATTGGCATGTTTCATTCATATTAATTCAGTTGTTTTTTTACATGAAAGAATAACAAACATACATACACACCTACAAATTTTCTCATTTTTAACCTTAGAAGGAAAAACAGAAAAAGACCAAGTAATTTCCTTCAATATCAGTAAACAGGACATGACATAACAAATTACCATAGTTAATTAATATGAGAAGGCTTTACATAGTTTTAGTTAGGCATAAATATTATAGGAAGTAGTATCAAGGTTTCTGTATGATTCTAATCTCAAAAATGATAATATAATAACATATTAAAAATGTTACAAATGCAGCTTAGCAGGCATTAAATAAACTTTCTTAATGAAATGAAAAAGGTACAAGTTGATGACGATTTTATTTGCTTTAAAAGCTTTTCTATATTTTTGAAGTTTCATTTTTTCTTGGTTTCTTGCAATGACATTATTAATTCTTATTCCGTACCTGATCAAAACAAATACGTACAACTTAATAACGTAAATAATAAAGTTTTTGTAATAATTACGTAAACGTTTCCGTAAGAGTCTACTCATATGGCAACTAACTACGTTATTAATTTACAGCTATGTATACTACGAATTAAGATTAGATATTATAATAAGTATATTTATGCATTTATAGGTAGGTTTAAAATTGTATAGGTAGTATGCATCAAACTTACCTTGATTGGAAACTAAGGGGCACAGAACACAAAACACGTCAATAAACATCTAATAATGATTACGATAGAGTTACATTGATTATTTAAAAAGTTTAGAGAAACTTTAACACTTCGCAGTTTGTTTGTTAGCACGTACACAAACACAAAAGTATTTGAAACTATTGCCTACACGTCAAGGAAAGATATTCAGAACTCGGGTTAACCCATCAATCCAAGCTATGATCTGAATTATTTTTCTTTAGTATTAATAGATGGTGATGATTAATTTGCTTTAAATTAAAATAAATTTATAGTAATAGTAATTACCAAGTTAATTTTTCAAGTATGTAGTTTTGGTGAAGAGGCGTGAATTATTTTTATCACGTAACAGATTTAAATGTGATTCTATTTAGGGTTTTGAACACACCCACATCAGCTTGTTTACGAAAGCTGCTACGTATAAAACACATAAAGTTAAAATGTGTAAAATTTTAACACGATTTCAAAATTTATACATTAAGAATCAACAATTGCTATATAAAATAAAAACAATACCATTGCTATTTGATGTGTTGAGTGATAAAATAAGTAAATTGATAATTTTTATAACAGTTTTTGGAGTAAGTTACAACTTCACGAAATGTCAAAAATAAAGTTTTGTTGACAGTTGTTGTCATAGCAACGAAATGGAAAATAAAAAGCGGGAGCAACAATAAAAACATTTATAATTAGCTTCATTAAATAAAAATATGGGAAGCATGACTCGTTGGTTGGACGTAGAAGTAGGGACAGACGACATAGACCTCAATACCTTGCCACAAAACTTAGCGCTATTGGATTTACAAAACGATAACGAGTTTAAACTTCTCGTTGGTGATTTCGGACGAGGAGAGGATGGACCTAAGTTAAAGGTAAAAAAAGTTGTATAAATACCCAATATTTTGTTTGAACTGACAATATAATTCCGCCCCACTGACCCACTACATTTTCGTCATATAAGCCATGATTTCAAACACTATTTGTACAATATTATTTTTATATCATTAGGTATTTAAGGGGGCCATGCAAATATCAGACACGGTGCTCCCAGACCTGCCCCTCGGTGTGGTAGGCTTCTACATCAGCGAGACAATTCCTCGGTCTATCCCCATAGTGGCAGTAGCATACAGCTCCTGTGTGTTCATGTACCGCAACATGAAGTTATTCTACAAGTACTACCTGCCGGCCACTGAGCTCAGCATGTGCGAGATGGAGGTTTGGAAACAGGTTGGTAGATTTTTGCTATGATAATTAATTAAACAGGTAACAATTTTATATTTGTTACATACATTTATCTAATGTTTATGAAGTTTGACTCATTTTCTTATCAAATTTCTACTGGTTTAATGAAACTTGGGATAAAGAATTTACTTGATCTATAGTTTTATTTCAACTTGTCAACATTACACTCAAAAGTATGAATGAACTTGTGGAACATGTCAATAGAATTTGGGCTAGGCTTTAAAGTTGGTCAAAATCCTTACCTACTTTGAACCAATGAATTCTTAACATTTTCAGTTAATAAACCCAGTCTATCACAGCGCAGATGCCATAAAGCCGCTCATAGAGAGTCTCAAAGCCATACCGCTCAATACTCTGACAGTACAGTCACAGAATCTCCTATCATTAAGCCCAGAACAGCAGCTGGAGTACTTGGAAAACAATCCAGAGTTACCGAGCAAGATGAACACGGAGATTGTCTGTATCAGTACACTGAAGATGCACTCTATTGAGAAGTACTCTGTAAGCTGTGTAGTTGTTGCCACGGAAGATGGTGATGTCATCCTTTTGGATCCGCAGACGTTTAGCTTGTTGTCTCAGGTTAGTATGTATTAAACGTCTTTGAAACAGACCACAAACTAAAATCTAATCTTCCAAATTATTCTTCCAAAGTAGCTAACTTTGAAAAATTGCATAAGTTTTTGAAAAGCATAGTGTGATTTAGCGTGCTTTCATAAACTAAGAGCTACTATAACAAATTGCTATTTAGGCAGATTTAAAATCTCCAAATATAGCCAGCGGTCAATCAATAACTTTTGCTAGAAAATGTGAAAATTTTTCACTGTTTCATGTTTAGATTTAAAATTCTTGTTTGATTTGTCCAGGCGAAAATCTGTGGAGTAAAGAAAACTCCATACCAGATGGTAACCACTGGGCTCTATTCTGTTGACTACAGAATTACCATAGCTACGAGGTGTGACTTATTGCTATTTCTGTTTAGCAGGCACTTTTGAATGACACTGCTTTCATCTATGAATTTACACCTTTGCACTGTAATATTGAGGCATTAGAAATGTGTTCTACATTTTTACTAATAATATCTAAGTCATAATTTCTGTGTGGTTTCACCGATTTTCTTAAAAGGAGGTTCTCAATTCGTGTTTATGTTTTTTCAATTAAATGCATCTGTAGTTTGTGATATTGTTCAGTTACAGTTACTTTCCGAATATAGAAGTATTTTCGTTATTCTTTCTGTAGGTTTAACAATATCCCCAACCACTCTCTTTTTTTATCGATGGGAAATCATCAGATGACCTCTCCCGCTGTGGGTGATAGCGTGACGGAGTGTCAGATTTTTACTGACTAAAATCCGCCATGTTCCTTCAGGAGCCCTCTGTGTGCCTGGGCCGCAGTAACTCTATCGAACAATCCCGCAGTCCCCAAGCACTCTGCGTAACTGATCTCTTTCTAGATTTTTTTGAACATTCCCGCCACTTTAACAGGCATACAAAAAACTTTTTTTAAATTAAATATCGGATGGTTCAAAGTATGACGCCAAGCAACTGGAACAACAAAAAAAATCGCGGAACATACATGGAATATCTTCGTGTGCCTCTAAGCTTGAGAAACCTAGATTTTGCGGTTTGACGTCACGTCTTAAACCACCCTGTAGTACTCGTATACAGGCACAATATATTTGTGTTTAAAATTGTACTTAGACATAAAATAAAAATAATGATAAGTATAGAAATCCTTCTAAACAATTTCTCTTGGTCCCAATTTCAGAGAGAAGTCAGTGTGCGTGTTGAAAAGAGATTGGCCTGAGGGTCGCATCCTGTTCACGACGGATGACCACATCATCGCCATAGAGGTGGTGACCGCAGACAGTAGTGTTATGGTCATATGCGCTGATAATACCATGGCCTGCTATAGTAAGAAGGTATGTTAATCAACTGTTAAGGTGAATGCGAAGCCTGGAAGCGGGAAATTCAAATATAACATGTTTACTGGATAAACTTTTTATTGCGAAATATCATAGTATAAACAGTAACATTTGAATTGTAAGAAGTTTCGGAGTTAAACAAGGACATCAGAAATTACTTTGTGGTGTATTATAACCGCAAAAGATAAGATCACGCCTCATATTGAATGTTAACTTAGTTAAACATGAAAAAAACATTTTATATTTGAATTTCCCGCTTCCAGGCGTCGCATTTACCTTAATTAAATAAGCTTCAAGCGATCCTATACTATAAAGTGTGGCGAGAACTATGTTGCCTACCTTACGTACCATACAATTTCTAGGGCAAGAAGCTATGGTGTTTAACATTAGAACATCGACCAGTAGCCATGACTCTAGTGCCGGTGCTACACCTCGGTGTAACGCTGACGGGCGTCGCGCTGGCGTCAGGCCACGTGCACTTGTATGACGGCAAGGCGAGGCGGGACACTGTGTTTGTTAGAGGTGTGTAACGCCATTATATTAAATCTAAAAAAAAACAGAAGTAAGAAAAGTAGAGAGGCAGTTGAAATAAGTGATAGAGAAACTAAAAAAAGGGAAGGTAAATGAGAGATTGGCAAATGGCGCACTATTTGCCAATCTCCTATTTACGTTCCCTTTTAGAGAGATGCAGATAATGAAAGCAACAGAGTAGGTAGAAGAGACAAGACAAAATAGTGAGAAAGAGAGGGAGTAGGTATAGATGGAGAGCTAAACAGAAGTGTTGAGAAAATTTTGTGTGAATTTTTGGGAGTAAGACCATTAGGATTCGATTTCAACAAAGTCCTAAAACTCTATTGATTGTTACTTGTCTTTTTATAATATTTGAAATCATTGTTTCTACCTTTTCAGATGTGGTGTCAGTCATGAAGTTCGGTCAATTAGGACAAGAGGAACACGTGCTCATCATTATAACTGGCAGTAAGTAATTACGACACAAAAACGCCCATTTTATTATTGCCATTATTATTGCCCTGCCATTATCCCAAGTTCTTATTTGAGGTTCTGTGCAGCATTTTTTATATTGAGCTACACTAACAGAAGACTTTTAAATTTTGATTAATTTTTCTCAAATCTCCCCAAATTGGGGGAGGCAGCAACCCTGCAATGGACTGCTTTCTTTCTGATGACGAAGATTGCCCTTTGCAGGTGGTAACCTAATGCTGAAGATACTGAAGCGTACCGCGGAGTTCAGCGGCGACTCGGCGGGCGTGGAGCTGTCGGCCGGCGCGGCGGCGCGGGGGAGGCCGTGGCTCATCCCCAAGAAGTCCAAGCTCTTCCTCGAGCAGGCTGTAAGGGAGAGGGAGAACGCTGGCTGTGAGTTGATTGTGAAACTCTTGATGTAAAAGAAATGTCGTATGAACGTCCATATTTTTCAGTGGCGTAAAAGTAAAGAAAAAACTAAAAAAAAAATAGAATGTAATAAAAAAATAAAAAAACAGAAGTTCGTTTGTGCGTTACAACGCGTTACCCATCATACTGTTTTAATTATTTTTTTTAAGAAAATTGTTGGCTTGAGTATTTATCTGGTGAACGCTATAATGCAGGGGAATTTATTTACAACATTCTAATAAAAAAACTTAAACTAAAAAGCGTCAAAAAATTCCTCCCCATCGCCGTCGACAGGGAGCGTGCCCAAAAGGCTGGCAGCATTGCCACGCTGGATGGCAATGCTTAATCTTTGACCACTTATAATATAAGTGGTCAAAGATTAAGCATTTCTTGAATTTGGTAAGATATAAGATATAAGTCTTATATTATTATCTTACCAAATTCAAGAAATGCAACTGGATGTTTTATTTGGAGCTGCAATAATCGAAAATTTTCAAATTTTGACTGATTTGTTTTGCAGTAATGCACGAAACATTTCAACACGAATTGAACCGACTCCGGCTGTTGGCTGCGAAGACATTGCAGGAGGCACATCTCAAGTCCGATAACTCCGTCGGCACCGGACGTATGGAGTCTTTGAGACTCACTGCTGAGGTAAATTCACATCTATTACGCACATGACATCCGTAACCCACCAGTTTATCGTTATATAGCCTTCCGAAACACGCAAGAACTCGTTATGACATTTTGTCACCCATCCACGGACCGACCGCGCCAAGCGTTGCTTAACTTTATGATTGGTCGATCCACGCGGCTTTGACTTAGCCAGGAGCTCTTCATATACAGACAGACTTACCCCACTACTTTACCACCTTAATATATTTACAGGTGGAAGGCCTAGGTCCCGTGTTCCGCGTGACGCTGATCATCGAGAACAACTCCAAGGAGAAGGCGGTGATAGGCCTGTCCATACTGTTCCACGTGCACACCCTCAATTATAAAGTNTTAAACATGAAAAAAACATTTTATATTTGAATTTCCCGCTTCCAGGCGTCGCATTTACCTTAATTAAATAAGCTTCAAGCGATCCTATACTATAAAGTGTGGCGAGAACTATGTTGCCTACCTTACGTACCATACAATTTCTAGGGCAAGAAGCTATGGTGTTTAACATTAGAACATCGACCAGTAGCCATGACTCTAGTGCCGGTGCTACACCTCGGTGTAACGCTGACGGGCGTCGCGCTGGCGTCAGGCCACGTGCACTTGTATGACGGCAAGGCGAGGCGGGACACTGTGTTTGTTAGAGGTGTGTAACGCCATTATATTAAATCTAAAAAAAAACAGAAGTAAGAAAAGTAGAGAGGCAGTTGAAATAAGTGATAGAGAAACTAAAAAAAGGGAAGGTAAATGAGAGATTGGCAAATGGCGCACTATTTGCCAATCTCCTATTTACGTTCCCTTTTAGAGAGATGCAGATAATGAAAGCAACAGAGTAGGTAGAAGAGACAAGACAAAATAGTGAGAAAGAGAGGGAGTAGGTATAGATGGAGAGCTAAACAGAAGTGTTGAGAAAATTTTGTGTGAATTTTTGGGAGTAAGACCATTAGGATTCGATTTCAACAAAGTCCTAAAACTCTATTGATTGTTACTTGTCTTTTTATAATATTTGAAATCATTGTTTCTACCTTTTCAGATGTGGTGTCAGTCATGAAGTTCGGTCAATTAGGACAAGAGGAACACGTGCTCATCATTATAACTGGCAGTAAGTAATTACGACACAAAAACGCCCATTTTATTATTGCCATTATTATTGCCCTGCCATTATCCCAAGTTCTTATTTGAGGTTCTGTGCAGCATTTTTTATATTGAGCTACACTAACAGAAGACTTTTAAATTTTGATTAATTTTTCTCAAATCTCCCCAAATTGGGGGAGGCAGCAACCCTGCAATGGACTGCTTTCTTTCTGATGACGAAGATTGCCCTTTGCAGGTGGTAACCTAATGCTGAAGATACTGAAGCGTACCGCGGAGTTCAGCGGCGACTCGGCGGGCGTGGAGCTGTCGGCCGGCGCGGCGGCGCGGGGGAGGCCGTGGCTCATCCCCAAGAAGTCCAAGCTCTTCCTCGAGCAGGCTGTAAGGGAGAGGGAGAACGCTGGCTGTGAGTTGATTGTGAAACTCTTGATGTAAAAGAAATGTCGTATGAACGTCCATATTTTTCAGTGGCGTAAAAGTAAAGAAAAAACTAAAAAAAAAATAGAATGTAATAAAAAAATAAAAAAACAGAAGTTCGTTTGTGCGTTACAACGCGTTACCCATCATACTGTTTTAATTATTTTTTTTAAGAAAATTGTTGGCTTGAGTATTTATCTGGTGAACGCTATAATGCAGGGGAATTTATTTACAACATTCTAATAAAAAAACTTAAACTAAAAAGCGTCAAAAAATTCCTCCCCATCGCCGTCGACAGGGAGCGTGCCCAAAAGGCTGGCAGCATTGCCACGCTGGATGGCAATGCTTAATCTTTGACCACTTATAATATAAGTGGTCAAAGATTAAGCATTTCTTGAATTTGGTAAGATATAAGATATAAGTCTTATATTATTATCTTACCAAATTCAAGAAATGCAACTGGATGTTTTATTTGGAGCTGCAATAATCGAAAATTTTCAAATTTTGACTGATTTGTTTTGCAGTAATGCACGAAACATTTCAACACGAATTGAACCGACTCCGGCTGTTGGCTGCGAAGACATTGCAGGAGGCACATCTCAAGTCCGATAACTCCGTCGGCACCGGACGTATGGAGTCTTTGAGACTCACTGCTGAGGTAAATTCACATCTATTACGCACATGACATCCGTAACCCACCAGTTTATCGTTATATAGCCTTCCGAAACACGCAAGAACTCGTTATGACATTTTGTCACCCATCCACGGACCGACCGCGCCAAGCGTTGCTTAACTTTATGATTGGTCGATCCACGCGGCTTTGACTTAGCCAGGAGCTCTTCATATACAGACAGACTTACCCCACTACTTTACCACCTTAATATATTTACAGGTGGAAGGCCTAGGTCCCGTGTTCCGCGTGACGCTGATCATCGAGAACAACTCCAAGGAGAAGGCGGTGATAGGCCTGTCCATACTGTTCCACGTGCACACCCTCAATTATAAAGTGTCCAACCCCTACATCAAGGTATGCTACTTAAATATGCAACTTCCGACCCTAAAGTTTAGAATACAAGGTTGAAAATCAGTTTATCTTGAAGTAGAGTATTCTTTTCACGTACATGGTTTACTAGTCTGTTAATAAAAAAAAAACAAAAAAAAATTTTTTTTTTTCGTAAATTGCCAATAAAAGCTTTAAATATAGATTATATCTACAGATATTTTAGCTATCTTTGATGTAATAGAAATAGGGTCCCAGATACAAAAAAAAGCCTTAGTACAGATAATTTCATAGAAATTTTTTTAAATTTTACTACTTTCTATGGCATTATTTGTCAGATAGCTATCTAGAACTTTATCTGGAACTTGTAAAACTGGCCCTTTGTATATTAACAAAATGTAGACAAAGTATGTAAGTATATGAAATTACTACAAAACTATATTTCAGGTACCCCTCCTCTCACCAGGCGGGAAACTCAAATTCCCAACGAAAATAGAGGAAGTATTTGACGAAAATATAAGTCCTGACGTTTTATTCCGACCAGTGACCGGCCAGGGAGGAGAGAGGTCGTTGGTCAAAGTACTACTACTGAAGGAAGGTCGAAAGACACCAGTTCTTGCAGCGACGGTTCAAATGCCCCCCACAGACCCCATGATGCTACCATTCGACAAGATGCAGGAAATTGCGGCAAATGACGACCCCAATTGGAGGATCAAGACGTAGTTTGGTTTAACGCCATCTAGTGGTATTAAATTGTAGCTATAGTACGAGGATAAGTTGATAGATGGCGTTGTTGTAATGGAGGTTTTAATCTCACGATTTTTAATACTCTAACAAAAATGTTTTAATTTCTTGATTAAAATTATAATAAACAACATTTTGCAGTTTGTTTTTATGCCTTTAAGCACCAATATTATTTATCTTATCTTTTGATCATTTATTCTCTGTGTAATTTATGTGAATTTCAAATTAGGCTAGGATATAAACTTAGGTATTCGTCTAGCTTACCTACATCGTTCATCTATGAATGTTTGGACTCTAAAAGAGACTTTGATCCTTGGGTTTTTTTTCGCTGTTTCTTCTCAAGGTAGTCAGATAGGAAATGCCTATTTTAGTTTTAATAATATTGACGTAGTAAAGTGCTTTTGGGAAATCCTATTTAAAGATAAAAATCTGCATATTTTATGAAGACTTGGCTATTTGACAGACGTAAGAGGGGGGAGGAGGGGACTTGATGAGGACTGTCCTGTTGGACAATTTTATTAATGTCATCTATAGTATGCCTATTCCGACTTTTGCAAGGTAACGTTCTCGAAACGTAAATAAAGATGCAACTTAATTACATAGCATTTACTTTTGGAACTGTTTATTTAATGAAGGTGTCATCGGCTTCTGGTCGTGTAAAATGGCGTCCAACGCCGATTGTCGGGCACGGCGGCTGTTCTCATATAAGGAGATCATCCAGCTACGCAAGACATATTATAGTGCACAGGCATTTGCGCAGATACAGGTGCACTCCCTATTCCCTCACTCTCATAACCCGATGGGATGGCAATCCGACACGACCGGAGAGAGATCAGGCGCAGGATCGACATTAACGTGCTCTCCGATGCACGGGTGTATCAATCCCCAACTTCCCGACACCGGGCTGCTTTGTGAAAGTTTCTAAAGTCCACAAAGCGATGTCGGCTCGACCCGGAAATTGAATCCGAGACCTCGTGCACAGTAGTCGCCTATGCAAAAACTAGACCAACGAAGAAGTCAGCGAGGCAGTTTTGGTCCTATTCTAATAGACAAGAAATTGAAATGTAGATACTAAAATGAAAGAGAAATATTCAAATCATGGTTATGCGATATTCAGACAAAATTTAAATAAGACTCTTTGACACAAGTTATGATTACGTATCAAGAACATACTTATACTTGCAATACTCACAAGTGAATCCGAATGCTACAACATACGTTGACGTGTGGTTTACGTGTCCGTTTCATGAGCAACAAATAAATAAAAGATTCCTGATCGATAACGCTATCCTTATCAAAACACACTGATAACTTATACCTATATATAGTGTGATATTACTAACCACAGGTGTTTCAGATCAAATTATTATTTTTATCGTAAATAGATTTTGCTTAGTAGAGGAGCTAGTGGCTAAGTGACAGCCCCACGGGTCGATCAGTCCGCCATGCATGATGGTTAATCAACACTTGGCGCGGTTGGGCCGTGGATGGGTGACCATCTTGACATGACTAGTTTCTCCGTGTTTCAGAAGGCACATTTAGGTTGTGCCGGTTGTCATTTGAACGTCTTTGGCAGTGGTAGGTAAATGCTAGTCAGAAGCCATAAAGTGACAACCAGTCTTACCAAAGTCAGTCACTTCGTTACCAAAGTCAGTAACTTATTGAGTTGCCCGGGTAATTGAGTTAACCACAGCTCAGATAAATTGTCGCTTCATGTAAAGCAATAGTACTCACCTGTGTCCGGTTAAGAAGTCGACCCCTTAAAATAGTTTGAGAAAAGGCTAGGCAAATCATGATGAGATGTTGCTGAGTAAGAGATAAAAGAGGCATCAAAGAAAAAAGAAAGAGTAATTAATACCAAATCGTACCTGCTGTAGTGACTATAGAAAGAGGTACTTTCATGAAAAGCTTACTAGTTTTCCAGTGTTTTCCTTTTATTGTGTTACGGGTTGGTAAAAAACTGTCTTCTAATCGTTCCATGATGACAGTTCAAGTTTGGTGCACGACTTTGACCTTCGTCGAGGTCGTCAATATCGCTAAATCCTTTCGTATCTAAAGTCCAAGCTCTCCAACTGACAGATAAAGTGATAGAACCTAGATAGAAAATAGATAAGATTCTATTACACTTTGCATACTCACTTACTATGTAGCTAGCTATTCCCTGAAATTCATTGAAAACTAACTCTACCATGGTTTCACTCCTTAAAAATCTGTAAACATTTGACATCCAAATCCATTTTGACATCTCAAATCTCATTTCTTCATAAAAATAATTAACAGCATAATTATAGCCGTTAGCGGTAGCATAGCTGATTGCCTGAAAAAAATCTTGGCCAGTAGAAATTAAGTATCCATGAGTCTAGTAGAGTACCAATGTGATAATGTGCACATATCGAAATGAGGGAATCTTAACCTCGTCGATGGTGTGCTGCTACTAGCCGTGGTCTCAAAGGCTGACAGCTTCACCACAGTGACAGCGATGAGGAAGAGGAGAGCAGCAGGAAGGAGCTCCTCTGTAAGTATATGCAAGTGTTTTGGAATAAGAATTCTGACTGATCATATTTGATAAGTAATCATGAAATTTTGAACATATTTTAGCAATATCATGAATTTTAGGGTTAGGAGAAGGGAGTTTTAAGTCAATAATCGTACTATTGGAGATGGTCTAAATAGGTGGTATGTATGGAATGTCGGTAAGATTATCGGGCAAATACCTAGGTAGGTAGGCATTGGACTGAACCTAGTGACGACCTTATTCCTTCATTATCGGAGCTTCATTTTGAAGATAACCGGACCTGTATTCAGATAATTTATCGATTAACTCACCGATAAGTGTAATCGCCGATAAATAAATACATAGTGCGCCATTTTTATATTATCTACGCGACGCCGGCCGGTTGATTACATGATACTTAAAGGAGTTATAGGATTACAAAGTTGATGCAAAAAGTGTTATTGGGTTTTGCCTTATTGCATTTCTCTGTNCCCAACTTCCCGACACCGGGCTGCTTTGTGAAAGTTTCTAAAGTCCACAAAGCGATGTCGGCTCGACCCGGAAATTGAATCCGAGACCTCGTGCACAGTAGTCGCCTATGCAAAAACTAGACCAACGAAGAAGTCAGCGAGGCAGTTTTGGTCCTATTCTAATAGACAAGAAATTGAAATGTAGATACTAAAATGAAAGAGAAATATTCAAATCATGGTTATGCGATATTCAGACAAAATTTAAATAAGACTCTTTGACACAAGTTATGATTACGTATCAAGAACATACTTATACTTGCAATACTCACAAGTGAATCCGAATGCTACAACATACGTTGACGTGTGGTTTACGTGTCCGTTTCATGAGCAACAAATAAATAAAAGATTCCTGATCGATAACGCTATCCTTATCAAAACACACTGATAACTTATACCTATATATAGTGTGATATTACTAACCACAGGTGTTTCAGATCAAATTATTATTTTTATCGTAAATAGATTTTGCTTAGTAGAGGAGCTAGTGGCTAAGTGACAGCCCCACGGGTCGATCAGTCCGCCATGCATGATGGTTAATCAACACTTGGCGCGGTTGGGCCGTGGATGGGTGACCATCTTGACATGACTAGTTTCTCCGTGTTTCAGAAGGCACATTTAGGTTGTGCCGGTTGTCATTTGAACGTCTTTGGCAGTGGTAGGTAAATGCTAGTCAGAAGCCATAAAGTGACAACCAGTCTTACCAAAGTCAGTCACTTCGTTACCAAAGTCAGTAACTTATTGAGTTGCCCGGGTAATTGAGTTAACCACAGCTCAGATAAATTGTCGCTTCATGTAAAGCAATAGTACTCACCTGTGTCCGGTTAAGAAGTCGACCCCTTAAAATAGTTTGAGAAAAGGCTAGGCAAATCATGATGAGATGTTGCTGAGTAAGAGATAAAAGAGGCATCAAAGAAAAAAGAAAGAGTAATTAATACCAAATCGTACCTGCTGTAGTGACTATAGAAAGAGGTACTTTCATGAAAAGCTTACTAGTTTTCCAGTGTTTTCCTTTTATTGTGTTACGGGTTGGTAAAAAACTGTCTTCTAATCGTTCCATGATGACAGTTCAAGTTTGGTGCACGACTTTGACCTTCGTCGAGGTCGTCAATATCGCTAAATCCTTTCGTATCTAAAGTCCAAGCTCTCCAACTGACAGATAAAGTGATAGAACCTAGATAGAAAATAGATAAGATTCTATTACACTTTGCATACTCACTTACTATGTAGCTAGCTATTCCCTGAAATTCATTGAAAACTAACTCTACCATGGTTTCACTCCTTAAAAATCTGTAAACATTTGACATCCAAATCCATTTTGACATCTCAAATCTCATTTCTTCATAAAAATAATTAACAGCATAATTATAGCCGTTAGCGGTAGCATAGCTGATTGCCTGAAAAAAATCTTGGCCAGTAGAAATTAAGTATCCATGAGTCTAGTAGAGTACCAATGTGATAATGTGCACATATCGAAATGAGGGAATCTTAACCTCGTCGATGGTGTGCTGCTACTAGCCGTGGTCTCAAAGGCTGACAGCTTCACCACAGTGACAGCGATGAGGAAGAGGAGAGCAGCAGGAAGGAGCTCCTCTGTAAGTATATGCAAGTGTTTTGGAATAAGAATTCTGACTGATCATATTTGATAAGTAATCATGAAATTTTGAACATATTTTAGCAATATCATGAATTTTAGGGTTAGGAGAAGGGAGTTTTAAGTCAATAATCGTACTATTGGAGATGGTCTAAATAGGTGGTATGTATGGAATGTCGGTAAGATTATCGGGCAAATACCTAGGTAGGTAGGCATTGGACTGAACCTAGTGACGACCTTATTCCTTCATTATCGGAGCTTCATTTTGAAGATAACCGGACCTGTATTCAGATAATTTATCGATTAACTCACCGATAAGTGTAATCGCCGATAAATAAATACATAGTGCGCCATTTTTATATTATCTACGCGACGCCGGCCGGTTGATTACATGATACTTAAAGGAGTTATAGGATTACAAAGTTGATGCAAAAAGTGTTATTGGGTTTTGCCTTATTGCATTTCTCTGTTGATCTTAGGAATGACGATACTTTCGAAAGAGTTACCGCGGCTTAGGTACACAACGAGCTCCAGGAGAAACTTAGTGGGTTTACCAAGGTCCAAGAGTCTGACACTCCTTTTCGCTGCAACCACAGTGAGCAGAGTCATTTCATGGTTTCCCATAAAAAGGGACGTAGGTAGACCTATTATAATTTAAAACCGGACGATGAGGACTATGGTGTGCCAAGATTCTCAATAAGGAATTCATCAGATATTATGCATCTCCTGTTTTTTGGGAGCGTCAGACAGGCCTGCCTGATGTATTGAATGTTTTGGACTTTACAAAGTGTTTTGGACCTACTACCTACCCAAAAGCTGTTTTTGATATCTTTAAACTTTCTTCAATATGTTTGATTCCTGTACTTATAGATTTTACAACTTCTTACAAGTTTACTTGCAGATTCAGACTATCGTTGGAAGAATAATTAATGTATTTCTTAGAAAACATAATATTTAACAGGTTGGGTATTGTGTCGAGGACAATGCTTCCATTATCTAAATGGTGGAGATGAGGGCCGCTGATTCAAACCTAAGTACCTACCTATCTAGCAACAAGTCATCAAGGTGAATCATTTCTTATCCACCATCAAATCAGAACTGTAAAATAATAAGGAAATATGTACCTATCAGTAGATACCATGGCAGTATTTTTAACAAATCCAATAGGTACTGAAGGGGCTGCTGATGCGTCATAATCTTTTGAATTAAATTGTATTCCTTTTGGTTTACCTACTGGTCAGATCTGCAAGTGGCGATGTCCTTCTGTTTTCACAGGTACTAAGGAGTCGTTTCAATTCTAGAGGTCTTTTCTTGCAGATAAAGTGGATTCCCGCTCAGTCAATGGTGATATGGTAGATATTTGTAACATGGGACTTACCAGTCGAAACGTAAGGTAGGTAGGTACCAACCCTTTCTTAAAATATGTTATTGGAATCTGCGGTTTAGAGGCCGTTTATTTCATTTCATAGAACTGCCGCAATAGGAAAGGTGACTTGATGACTTCAGAGGAAAGCCGTTCGTCGTACAGACGACAGCAGGTCCACCTATCTGAATCTGCCAAATTTTACTAATCGAACATAAACTATCCACTATCGTCATAAGGTTGATAATCCATTGCAGAAATTTGTCAGATTGTGGTAGCTTCATGTCTGTACTTCCATACAATTTCATAGAATAGGTGGTTGTCGCAATAGGAAAGGTGACTTCATACTACATAATGGAACAGCAATCGGACCGTGTTAATGCTCCACTATAATTAACTGTAAATTGAGCTGCCATTTTAAGCGAACCATTTGATTGCTCTAGATGGGTAGATGGGCTTTTTACTTTATGGGTAGATGCGATTTACTGCCCCGTTGGTCTAGTGGTCGCGGGACCACTATGCTAGAGGGCTAGATTCAGGTTTATATTAAAAAAAACTCATAAAGAGGCCCAGAATCTGGGCTCCGATTGTGTCATAGACAGAGAATTAGGGAATAGAGGGTGCACATCAATCTGCGCTAAATGCTTGTGCACTATAATATCTCCTGCTCAGCTAGCCGACTTCCTTCGAGAACAGCCGCCGTCGTGGCCAGTCGACAGTCGTGGACGGCCGCCCTGGACCCTGGATTATTGACCATTATTGCAAGTTCACATGAAATTATGACAGTGGTGTGGCAAGTTTTTTGCTACATGCATGAGAATTTGTTGACGTTATTTAAATAATAATTGACGATGACGTCAATTAGCCAATTAATAATAAAATTAAATAAAAACCTGGTAAAATGTAACTTCTTTAGGAATGGTTGGGGCAATTCAATTTTGTTAGTGTCATTCTTGTTATAGCTTCTTTAAAAATAATTGTAGGAAGCATAAGGTCCTCTTTTGCTTTCTTTAGTGAGAAAGTTTAGTTACCTACTATATTATTATACCGTAAGGTGTCTCTACAAGTGAAATGTGCCATACAGTCGGCCCCTGTGGTTGGCCTCATAGCGAAAACTCCTTTTATGGAATGCAAGCTATGGTATCTACGGAACCCTAAAGCTACACTCACTCATTACTCATTAACCTTTTAACCGTCCGACTTTTTATCAGTTTCGACTTTTTATCGAATTAAACTTTCGAAAAAAAAAATATTTTTAGGCTTCCATTCTTTAACATCGTAATACGTTAAGAAATTTAAATAAAATACACATGGTTTTTTGTCGGATAAATCCGACTCAGGCGGAATAAGCCCGAATTCGTTTGTCGGATAAATCCGACTCAGGCGGTGAAAGGGTTAAAGCATTTATGTGGACATGTGGCTTTGTAGGTATGTCGTTAGTGTAGAAATAAGCTTGCGGTAATTAGATAATGACGGATTATACCAAGTATTCTTAGGGAGGTACCTACTACGAGCAGAATTTTTTTTTGAAGCAGATATTTTTTTGCTTTGTATGTAAGTATCGGTGTAATTCTATATTTAAGTAAGTCGACTATCTACCTATTTCAAAAGGTGTGTCGAATGGAAAATTTTTGGTATCTACTACTAAGTAAATAGCACCGGTATTTTCGACTGTGGCATGTTTTTAACGTGTCAACACTTGTCATCGCAACCTATTTCGAAATCTGATAACATTTTGCAAAAGAATTCGATACGTTATGCCATCGAACTCTGCAAATGTTTATCATTGTGTATCAAATTGCCCTAAATTTTTAAATGGGTCTGCACCTATCAAATCTAAACCGTTAGGCTGCTTATCGCATTTTAACTTAAGTATCTGCCTATATTTTTAACCGACTTCCCAAAAAGAAGGAGGTTCTCAATTCGACCGTTTTTTTTATGTACCTATGTTATCCGATTACTCGAAGATAGCTGACCGATATTCAAAATTATTTTTTTGTTTGAAAGGGTATACTTCACAGGTGGTCCCATGGTAAGGAGACCAGGATCTGATGATGGGATCCTGGAGAAATTGAGAGAACTCTTCAAATTTCGTACGCTTTTTTACGTCGATGATACTAT
>NWSH02000560.1:12047074-12059266 GCA_002382865.2 Heliothis virescens
AAAACAAAACCGACTTCACAAAAAAACACTGAAAGGGATAAAATAAAACTTTTCACATGGCTCTAGAAGTCGGTGGCAAAATAAACACAGTCAACAGACCTGCAGATACCTTCTAGAGCCATGTGAAAAGTTTTATTTTATCCCTTTCAGTGTTTTTTTGTGAAGTCGGTTTTGTTTTTTTGTAAAAAGTTTTTTTAACGAGATTTTTATAACGATCTAATGCGAGAGTAAGCTATCAAGATGATGGAGACCCGGAACTTTTTTTATTTTGACGGGCAGTTGATACCTATTCAGGTTAATTTATCAGTTCAGTCATTTTCCTTTTAGAACGTTTTCACATAATAGCGGCATACTCCGAGCGACAAAATACCTGTCTGTCGTGTATTTCTGTTTCTAGACATCATCTGTCACACCAGTAGTTGTCAATTGTTTATTTTCTTGGATCCAGTTCGTTAAATCGCTGCTGGTTTGAATACCTACTTAGGGCCCTCACCTCGCCCATGGTGATTTATTGCAGTGAAGCGATGAAACATTGTATTGTAGGTTAATAGACAATTGCTTTGTTCTAAGAAAAAATATTTCCATAGTACTGTCAAGATTTACTTACGCGCCAAATTATCCAAGAATATTCAGGATATTCTACAGTAAAACGATTGTTGTAAGACTTAAAATTTTGACATCCTCTTGGAGTCAATATGGAGCAAGAGCCAGTGGCTGCCAGACCTTCGTGATTTTATAAAAGCTGAAATTTCTCCCACACGTGCCTCTAGTATAGATACTAACAATCCCCACACATGATACCTGGGTATTGGTTGCTTTAGCAGATAACAGGTAACAAAGGTGTATAAAATTCCATCTCAAATTCGTTATTTTATAAAACTTAATTTTTGGATATTTTATTCGTGATGATATCAGAATTCACCTTATTCATTGCCAGACACTTCGTATGGTTGCAACCCCCTGCCAGACACCCCTAAACTATGATAATTTGTAGTTCTACTTTCGTCATTTTATAAAAGCTGAATTTTATATATGTTATTTGAGACACTATGTTAAGATGTTTTCTCGAGAGCCAGACAGTTCCGAAGGTTGTTTCATCCTGCCAGACGCAATAGCGGCAATATACCATAGTTAAGCAAATAAGCAATATGTTCTAAAATACTAAGACTTGGTAAGTGGAGTGTTAAGACGAAATGTAGGGCCCAAAAAGACCTTTCGATTGGTATATGACTCATTACTAGAGGGAGGATACCATTCCTTAAATCCATATTAAGTATCGGCAATATACCTTAGTTAAGCCATATGTTCTAAAATACTAAGAATTGTTAAGTAGTGTGTTAAGACGAAATGTAGCGCTTAAAAAGACCTCTTGATTGGTGTATGATTCATTACTAGAGAGCAGATATCATTCCTTAAATCCACATAAAGTATCGACATTACGCCTTTGTTAAGCAACATATTCTATAATACTAAGACTTGGTCAGTGGAGTGTTAAGACGAAATGTAGGGCCTAAAAAGACCTTTCGATTGGTATATGATTCATTACTAGAGAGGAGATATCATTCCTTAAATCCACATAAAGTATCGACATTACGCCTTAGTTAAGTGGTGAAGATCTTATATTATTTTATGAGGAGACTTTAAAGAAATGTAAAACAATTTTAAAGGAGAATGGGCGAAATGTTTGGACGAAATGTCGATACTTTATGTGGATTTAAGAAATGATATCTGCTCTCTAGTAATGAATCATATACCAATCAAGAGGTCTTTTTAAGCCCTATATTTCGTATTAACATTCCACTTGCCAAGTCTTAGTATTTTAAAACATGTTACTTAAATAAGGCGTAGTGTCGATACTTTATATGGATTTAAGAAATGATATCTCCTCTCTAGTAATGAATCATATACCAATCGAAAGGTCTTTTTAGGCCCTACATTTCGTCTTAACACTCCACTGACCAAGTCTTAGTATTATAGAATATGTTGCTTAACAAAGGCGTAATGTCGATACTTTATGTGGATTTAAGGAATGATATCTGCTCTCTAGTAATGAATCATACACCAATCAAGAGGTCTTTTTAAGCGCTACATTTCGTCTTAACACACTACTTAACAATTCTTAGTATTTTAGAACATATGGCTTAACTAAGGTATATTGCCGATACTTAATATGGATTTAAGGAATGGTATCCTCCCTCTAGTAATGAGTCATATACCAATCGAAAGGTCTTTTTGGGCCCTACATTTCGTCTTAACACTCCACTTACCAAGTCTTAGTATTTTAGAACATATTGCTTATTTGCTTAACTATGGTATATTGCCGCTATTGCGTCTGGCAGGATAAAACAACCATCGGAACTGTCTGGCTCTCGAGAAAACATCTTAACATAGTGTCTCAAATAACATATATAAAATTCAGCTTTTATAAAATGACGAAAGTAGAACTACAAATTATCATAGTTTAGGGGTGTCTGGCAGGGGGTTGCAACCATACGAAGTGTCTGGCAATGAATAAGGTGAATTCTGATATTATCACGAATAAAATATCCAAAAATTAAGTTTTATAAAATAACGAATTTGAGATGGAATTTTATACACCTTTGTTACCTGTTATCTGCTAAAGCAACCACTACCCAGGTATCATGTGTGGGGATTGTTAGTATCTATACTAGAGGCACGTATGGGAGAAATTTCAGCTTTTATAAAATCACGAAGGTCTGGCAGCCACTGGCTCTTGGGCCAATAGAACCGATTCTTACGAAGCGTCAAAATGATTTGCTTTTCTTTGAACATAATATGGCAAAAACAATAAATAGGTAATTTATTGTTTTATGATTTGAATACATAAAACTTAATTATCAAAGTTATTTATCTATATTATTATATCATATTGATAAGATGTTAAACACTTATCGCCTTAACTAATGGAATTTTTAGTAATTCTACGAAAAAAAATATGTGTTAGTGGTTAAGTATGGAGTTTAATTAGCGGTAGGTAATGAATGATGGTTACCAGTTCATTTTTAAATGCATGTAGATGTGCAATAACAGATGCAACGAAATGGTGTCTACTGCGTTCTTTTTAGGCAAACGACGTTTCAAGTAAGTACAGATGCCAGGCCCATAAACCTACCTCAATCTGTCAAATTTCTTCAGTAGATTTTCAACCTTATCACAATAGTAAAAGGTTCTATTGGTAAAATTTGACCGATTTGGGTAGGTTGACCTGCAGGCGCCTGTACCTTCGAAGATACGTTGGTCTAAAAGGTAGTAGGTATGAACTTTAGAAAAAAAGAATACTGAAAATAAAATATCAATAAGAACCATATTAGGTAGGAAGCTAAGTTTTTAAACCTGAGTTTTACAATAATCAGAATAAAAAACTTCAATCCCTACTGAATAAAATACCATTGAATGTACCTAAGCAACGTTTTTTTTCAATCACACAAGGAAACAAATTATTCGAGTAGACATTATTTGATGTGTACGTGAAAAATATCGATGCCCCCACCATGGGTTTTATTTAGAACACATTGGATAATCTTTACAGGGATTATGTTATGCGATAATATTCATCACTTTATTGATCGATAGCGTTTATTTGTATTGCATATAGCTTAGGGTTTGCACTATTCAGAAAATACATTTAAAACTCGAGAATTTTATATAATATGTCATTTATTTCAAAAAAGTTCTTATTACCCCCTTTAGAGATTGAAAGGGGGTCATTTGGGATCAGCTAGACAACGCATTCCAAAATAAAAATTTGTTTGTGTTCCTATTATGTGGTATGGATATCTTAAGCGTTCTAATTAATATCACGCTTCTATGACTCATTTAAAGATTAACAGCTATTAGTAATTGTCAAGGAAATAATTTGATTTATTTTGATAACTGATAACGAATGTAATAGGTACCTACGTATTTAGTTTTCCTCTTAATGATTAAGCATTTGAACGCCATTGTTAAAAATTTTATCAATCTTTAAACCTATTAAAGATTTTTTGTCTATTCTGTTTTCTTTGAAATAAAATTATAATAATAATCTTTTTACAGTAAGAAAGAGAATCTTTTTCAGACCTCTAAAGTTATATTATAACACACATCAGCAACATGCTTGAAACAAAAACATTTTTTATCTAATCGCAGCACGTGAAGGTTCAAGTTTAATTAACCTATTTACCCAGAATGACTAATTAAATCATGATCAATCACTGACCACCATTTTCGAAACTATTGACATGATCAATATCTCTATTTTTGATATGTTATTTATTTATCACTTTATCTCGGGGACGTATCGTAATCAAATAAAATTGACAACCCTGGCAGAGGTACCATATATCTGTCGGAATTTAAACTTCAGGATACCACACAAAATTTTCAGTATCCTCTGCGATCTCGACCTAGCTTCTCTACCCCGTGGTAAGTGCCTGAAGTACTAAACTTGTTTTTTTAATAAGTGAGTGCTTAGTGCTCATGTTTTTAGTGCTAAGTTACTGGAAAGTGGATTGCTGTTTTCTCGTTTGTATTTTTCTGAAAATATAGTGCTGATTATTAGCATAGTACAGGATGTACAGGCTCATTTTCTGCGTAAATTGAACAAATCATAATTTTTTTTTTTATTATTTATTATCATAGCGTCGCCTTTTGTCCATGCGTTTTTTTTTGCGTGTGGCTATATGCAACTGCTACGGCTACGAACAGTAGGATAATTTGATCCTACTTATCTCTGTGAAAAAGTGCCAGAATTCTGTACAGGCTCATTGACTGAGTCAATTGTTTGGTCCAACTCTCCTAGCGATTTGCATGTCAGTCCCCAGCAGTAATCTGCGGATTTCCTCGCATAGTTCACATGATCGCCATGCCACTGTCAATGAACGTTGGAAAGTGCACTAACAGCTCCAGTTCCGCTGATACCGGTCGATGACCCCGAGGAATGCGTACGCGCACGCCACGCTAATGTCTGCACACCGCGCACAGACATTTGCTGATATTTTTGTAACGGGACCCTAAAAAAAAAAATGTATAAAATTCAGTATTTTTTTTTATTTAGATTGCTAATCTGTTAGGCTAAGGCGTTCAACATTTGGGAGAATACGTTGGGGTCTAGGTTCTATGTCTAGGTATGATAAAACGTCCTGAAACAAAATATTGTGAGTTTTTAAAGTAAATAGAATTGGTAACTTTCTGACCTACATTCACGGGTAACATTAACTGATTGATTTTGATGATTTGTTTACATCTTTGATACTTGATACCAAAAGATGCTATAATAATGTTCATATCAGGAAATATTATTAATGATGTGGACTTGGTGAAAATGTTTTAAATTCATTGAAGTTTACTCACACTTATTTCGTTTGTTGCAGATCTCAAATTAAATCAAAAACATGTCTCTCGACGAGGTAAGTCATCTACCTATCACATCTCGGTTTGATTTAGTTAAATTTCAAACCTTTTCAAAAACTTCTATTACTCGTTAGTGGATTGCTTAAACACTGTTCTCACTCATAATGCCACTCTCTCCAAGCGCCAATTTCACACATTCCAGATAGCTATCTGACAGATTCAGCCATAGAAATATTTTTTATTTTGACTACTTTTCTGCGGCACTATTTGTCACATAGGTATCCTTATCTGGAACCTGTGAAACTAGCCATAAGTATTCTGTCGACCTAAAAAGAATTCCATCAAACCCGGTCTATTTTGACTGAAAAATACACGCTAAGGTGTTATTTTATGTAAATGATTGAAACTGCACGTATACAACACCTGATTAGTTCATAATTTTAATTATCTCTATATAAATCACTTTTAGGTAAGACTAGCTTCTGCCCGCGACTTCGTACGCGGACCATGTCGCTTATGCCAGCGACAATGGGTCGTCAAAATCAAAGATCTGGAAGGTCTGATGTCAAATTTTAGGAGTCTGGGGAAAAAACTGGTTGCGCTAGACGATTCGAGACGTTTCAGATCTCTCATTTTTGTAAGTNTACATATTTATGTCAAGTTTAATAATGTTATCTTTAAAACCTAGATATTGGTTAAATGGATCTATGTCGTAAAGAAAACAAAACTGAACATACAGTTAGAAATGAATTTCCAATTTATTAGAAGAGTATACAATTACCCGATCCAATTTCCAGTGGATCAATCTTATTCAATATTCTATTGCCGGAGTCATTGACTTGTTTTCACTGGCTAAGTAGGTATTATCAACAGTTTCAATTCAGTTAGACAATGACTAGAAACGATGATATTTAGATATAGTTAAATAAGTCAGTTTCAAATATTCAAATGCACAACAACAATACTGAGATTTTAGCACTCTTTGAGATTTCTGACATTGTTTTCATTGCCTACAAATCTGGTGCATACAGCCGTGTCCAAACAGCATTTAGGTAATTTAGACCCATTTTTTAATTTCCAGCAATTCTCCAAAGTCTCTACCTCCGTCAGGAACTGGAAGACCACCCCCAGCAATGACGAGAACCTCGCCTTGTACTCCCTGTACAAGCAGGCTACCATCGGAGACGTCAACATTGGTAAATAGTTTTATCGAAATAATTTTTAATTGTTATTGGAAGCCCTAAATATCCAAGTCTAGTAGTCCAGAATAATTTTGCTGCTGTTCCCAATATTCTATCTATTTGTTGATTTGCGTACAAATATTGACAAATTCCTATCTCTAGTAAAGATAGAAATTAAACCAATAACAAAATTCGCCAGTAAGGAAAAATATCATATACTTAGATACAGAGCCGGATTAACCTTTAGGCAGATTAGGCAACTGCCTAGGGGCCCAGCACCGACAGGGGGGCCCCGCCCACAGCAATGCAGTCCGCAAAAAAGTTTTATGGATCGAACGAAAATGATAATCAACAAAACTATTCTTTTTTTTCAACGCATGTAACACTTTATACATACAAAACCATCTAATATTAGAACTAATATAATCCTTCGAAACGCAACTAGACTTCATTCACGTTGGGGGAATTCCCGATCCATTGGGTGCTTTCTTTTAGGTAAATAAAAAAAAAGTTTTATTGTGCTCTGTGTTTGAAGTCTTACGATTTTCGCATACACCCAGAGGCGTAGCTAGCTACGAAGGGGCTAGCCCGGGCAGTGCCCCGGGCCCCTGAATCATTACCAGAAAATTGCAATCGCACTGAACTTTTCAAAGTTACTCTCATTTTTACATTATATAAAGACAGGTTGCAAGTTGCAACCCGATTTTTGCAAAAATTTCGGGCTCGCTTCGCTCGCGTCCTCTAGTTACATCCAGTTCTTCCTTTTGGCCATTCAACTAAAAAAATCGCGCTCGCTTCGCTCGCAACTTTTCTATCATGCACTTCTTTTACAGGGTTCATCTTTAAACTTAAAAAAAAAAATCGCTCGAAGACTGAACAGCTATGTAGACATTTTGTGATTTGGACCTACTGCGACCTGGTCAATTTGCGATCTATTAGTCTGTCCTTTAGTTAACTAGTTAAAATTGTTTCATTGTTTTTTCTACTGAAAGGCATTTCCCAAACTTTTGCAACTCCCCTTTAAAAGCGTTCAAAAACACTGTTTTAAATACTTTTGATTTGGTGTATGTGAAGTCTTCAAACACAGGGGGATCGCGAAATATTTCTCTTTCTTTCTTTCCGGGGTCTCGCCATGAAAAAGGTTTAAAAACACGGATTAAAAAAATTTGGAACGCGTTTGGACGGTTTATCTCGTTTTACGTTGAGGAAATCCCCGATTCGTTGGATACTATTAGGCAGGAGCGTTTTACGACAGCGAATTGGAAAAACCTTTGTGCTTTGTGTGTGTTTAAACTCTTAATAGAAGTAGAATAGACTGACTAGACAAACGTACGCGTACTCTACGCGTGGGCTGCGCGGCTGACTCTGTTCTGTACTAACACGGAGCCAATCCGCGTTAGGACGTCATGTCATCCATGCCTAGATCGGGAATGTATTAAGCAATGTGGGAAGAAGGCAAAAAAATACCATCACATGATTTACTTAGAGTAGGTAAGAAAAGGGGCCCGAAAATGATATTGCCTACAGGCCCATGACAGGTTAATCCGGCCCTGCTTAGATAGAATATTGGGAGCGGCCGTAGGTCAAGACGCCTTGTAGTAACAGATAATTAAGTATACCTTTTAGTCAAGAAGCCTAGTAGTAGAAAATTAAGCACCTTAGGACTCAGTGTTAGTAGATAGGTACTGCTGTTTATTTGCTGTGATTTTGTAGCCTGTGTCTACTTAAACCTACTCACTGTAAAATTACCAAATTAGCAGAATTTTGGCTTACCGAACGTTCTTAGACAAAGTTTTGTTTTTCAGCTGAGCCCAGCGGCATGGTAGAGAACGCCAAGTTCAAGGCATGGAGCGGCCGCAAGGGAATCTCTCAGGATGACGCCAAGAAGCAGTACATCGACTTGGCTGAGAAACTAGCCCCCAAATACGCATAAATATATGTTTAAGGATTATGTCTTAATTTTTTATTTATTTTAAATAAACGCTTCTGATTTAAACAATGTTTTATTTACCTAAACACCTTCTATTGTTTAAGAGAACAATCGAAACTTTTCGTAATGTTTAATATTCCTTTATCCTTTCCTAAATCAACATTGAGTCCACTTGCAGTCGGTTATCTAACTCCTGCAAGTTACTTGCAGTATACCTAATGAAATGTCATCAGATTTGCATCTGACTGCCAGGCAAGAGGTCACACAATGGGTTTCGAACTTTCGAATATTTTTTCGAAATGAAATCCCCATGGATTTATTATTCTAAAAAGCTAGGTAGTTTTTGATCGATCTGGGCGCGTGACCACTGGCTCACGAGAAGGATTATGTACTAATAATATAACTCCAGTACGTGCTATCTGTTTACCGTGGTTTCATCCTTGCATAAAGTAAGGTGGCTAGATCAAACACCCAGAAATAATACCAATCGCAAATTCTGTAAGGTCCTGTCTCGCGAATTGCTTTCATATTTCACCCCTTTGATTCAGCTATATTGTAACGTGGACAAATTCGATTTAGTATAATAAGTACCTAACCATTAGCATAAAAATAGTATTGATAAAAAAATATTTGAAGTTAATTATCCGATGAGTATTAGATATCAACCTAATATTATTATTTTTTATCTACATATTATGTATTTTTTACATAGTTACCTACCTAAAGTTTAGAGCTACCGACATGAAGAGCTCGTGGTTAAGTAACTGCAGCGATAGTGGATCGACCATAAGGGTTGATTAATATCATGTTCTGTGAGTAGGTACCTAAGGCTTGAGGGGATGATGGGAAAACTCCAGGCAAATGAAGATTTTCTTACTTCTTTATTTACCTAAAATTATACATTTTTGCAACAGAAAAGTAGGCATTGTTGACCCCAATGGACATACATTTTCTGACCCCACTTCATGTTGTTATGACCCCTCTGGGATTCTACTAATCTATGGTATCAAATTAATAATGCTAAGTAGGTAGTCAGAGAAAAATGTATTTCCATCAAGTTAAAGAAAATGTTCTATCTAGTTCTTATTTGAGCTTAATTTTTTGTCACAAATATACTATTTGCGACAAAAATACGACGGTAGTTAAGAAAATTAAAATTACAAATAAAATAAATGCACATCAATGCAAAACGACCCTTGTCGTGTCATATATGTCAATGTCATGATATGTCAAATTGCCATTGAACTTTACACCTGTTTTCACTGTATTTTTTTCTCTTTCAGACGATTTCCATTTTACAACAATCTATAAATTCTCGTGAAAGTTTCGTTCGGCTGCTAGTGTTTCATATTTCAGTCATTGACCTGACCATTGACCAGTATTTTTTAGAAGTTACAGGTAAAATACTAGCACTTAAGAATTATATTTTCTGATCTACGATACGATACCGACTTTTTACGATAAGGATAACGTTCCCATTACGTGTCCGAATGATAGGCGATTCGTCACCACGGTTTTATTAATTTCGTGCTTGTTTGAGTTGTTTCCTCGTCGCCTCTTAGCGCGTCCAGTTCCTAACGAGTTTTCGTGCCGAGCACACGTTTCTATTTAACTGTAAGTTAGTGACGTGTATTTTTGATTGCAAAAGTAAAATATCCAAAGTTACATCATTTACTCATCAATTACTTGACACTTCTTTTGTTTTTTGTATCAAATTGAATTAGGAACGTGAATTGTATTCGATTTTCGAATCTAAAGTTTTGAGAGGTTAAGTGTCAGAGTAATACCGGCTAGGCGGATAGGCTAGTTATGACATTGTATTTACCCCCCTATAAGGTATACTTATTTGCACTGTGATGTTAAACATTATTATTTCTGTGTTTTTAGGTTAATTAGCTGTTTCTGCTATCCACAATCACCATGTCTCTCCAGGAAGTGAGTATACCTTCTTTATTTATTTTTAGTTAACATAGGTAATTATCTTGATTTCTAATCACAACTAACAACAATAAAATTATACACTTTGTGATTCTTCAGACAACACAGTAGGTACCTACCTATTTGTAACATTTATTCATTTGACCTTTCTAAAAACCTAAGGTCTCATCTAAATTTGGACAAACTTAAAAGTGAAATATCTACTCATTTTAATAGTCTGTAAAAAATGAAAACTACTGCACTAAATGAACCTGTTTAATGATGTAACTGTAAAAATAATTGCAGGCATACTTGCAGGCTAACATGAGAAAGTATAAAGGTTATTTCTGTACCTACCTCCATCTTAAGTTTATTTTTAAAAATATATGTCATTTTGCTTCAACACTGCAACTTCATTATGTGACATATTCCATAAAAGTATCTTATTGGAATTTTAATTCTATTTAAAAAAATGCATAAGCTCATTTTAAGGCATGCACAATTGGTACTTAAAAGTTTTCAGAAGTTATTTGACTTCAAATGCCCGGTTTCAATAAACAAAACATAATTTATTTCTCTAATGGGCACAATCTCTTCATATTTGTTCTAAGCATTTTATGCCTAAAAACAAACTATCCACATTCTTCAATGTCTTATTTGAATGTGCCTAATATTGTTAGTAAAGTATCAAAAAGATAACATTAGTTTCGCCCACAGAAATAACTTATGATTTTCTACCCTCATTTGTACAGTCGATAGCAAGTCAGTGTACCCAAAATCTGTCATATGTGTAAAATTTTACCAATCGAACATTAACCTTCCATTATTGTGATAAGGTTGAAAATGGGTCACAGAAATTTGTCAGATTTGTGTACACTGACTTGCTGTCCACTGTATACACTATACCTGTTAACTTCCTAACAATAGTTTACAAAACCAATCCATTTAACTTGGGGTAGTAATTTTTTTTGTCTGAAAAAGTTGAATAAAAATTGAGCAGGCATTAATGAACTTCCCTGAGCTATTGTGGAAATACCCTAATGGCTGATCCCAATATTATATTTATCTGATTTGCTTACTGCCATTCCCAATATACCTATGTATCTGTTGGATGTCTAGTAACTCTAGCAGTAGTAGATAGAATATTGGGAATGGCCATAGGTTTATTAAGTAACTAATGACCTAGCTTTGACATTAAAATGTTTTGTACAACCTTCATGGATAATCACCTTAATTTAAAAATAGAATTAGGTATGATAAAATATAAAAAAAAAACCATCAGTGTTTATTACTGTATTTTAGAAAAAAGTATCTTAAGAGCTCTAGCACACTGCAGATTTTCGATCGGCCGACAATTTGATCGGGCAGTTTGGATACCGCGCACACTACACCAACTATTTAGTCTGGTTGGGGGTGGGTGCGCACATCTAGCCAACAGTCGGCCGATTGTATACCAATCAATTAAATTTTCCCGAATTTAATGGAATAAGATAGTGTAATATCAGCCCGCAAAATGAAACACGTTTGGACAAAAACTTTGATTTTGTGTAATTGAAAAGTATATTGATGCACACAATACCCTTTATTACGCAAAAGTTTATCACGTGCAAATGGTATTTTCTCTTAATTTTGACGTCATTATGATGATATTGTAATTATTATAACATAGAGGCATCGCAAATCATCATTGGTATTTTTTATTATCGGCTGGTATCACTGCATGATATTTCAAGACCAAGAATTTTGAAGCAGCGGTGGAGTTCAAGACTAAAATAACAATTTAGTTATTTCTTTCGTCCTTTTCTATCGTAT
>NWSH02000560.1:12100621-12117701 GCA_002382865.2 Heliothis virescens
GCGATCAAGACGCCCATGGAATAATAAAGAATGCCGAAGCCGACGAAATAGACGCGACACATACCAGGCTTGTGTATGTCGAATATGTTTTTATTTTCTGCGATTTGAAAAGAGTTAGAAACAGATTTGAATTAATACATGAATTTGGTAAAGATTTTTGAAAATACAGTTAATTGATCAATTTGCAAATCAATAGTGATTTAATTGAAATAAACAGCCCTGAATACCTATGGCATTTCTAAAAATAAATACGTTAGTAACAGTCCTAAAAGCCATCACAAATAAACTGGATCAATTATTTAAATATTAATGAATAAAGCTACATATCATGCTTTTTCGCACAAGTTTAAAAAACTTTTTAAAAATTCGTCATCTGTAAAGCGCGCACTACACCAAACGCCCTTTATTCTCGTCACCGTCCACTTAAACATAATTCAGATTTTCATACAGACACCAACAGAGACCTCTTGTGTTTTTTCATTCTGTTAAAAAGCTCCCCCTTGTCGCATATAAAATACCCGAACGGTTGCTAAACACTGTGACTTAACCTGCCTTTCGTACTTGTTCTATTGGTAATTTTATAACACTATCGTATAATTATTTGGTGTATCATCTTCTTCATATATTTAGCTAGATACCCTAGCGTATCTCCATCAATTACAAGTGAACAATTTTTCAACTATTTTGTTCATACCATTAATCTGAAATCTCAAGAAAATACAACCAGAAGTTCTAAAAAATAAATATTTCAAACAGCTTTTCACCAATCAAGAATACCTATAATTCGCACATTTCCCACTTCGCTACCCTATTAGTTCCCTCAATCTGAATAACTTGAAAGTCATTCACCTTTTCAGTCTGCCAATAATCACACGCTCAACAGCCTACGGCATCCCCATTCTTATTAAGTTGATTGTGTTTCTGAAAGCGTGAGCAATCAGTGGGTATTAAAATCACTATGTGTAATCTCGCGCTACAATATCGACAGTTAACGTAGTAGCGTGTGCTACGCATCGGACGGGCTATACGGAATTGCTACGCTCGTAAGCCGCCGGTAGTTAGTTGGAAGATTTGTTTTTACTTTAGGTTTTATAATTTTGTGGGGATTGTTTAGATAATTATGTATTTTGAGAGTCTTTAATTGGTTGTTATTCAGATCTAAATATCCATCAGTTATCAGTTAGTCCTCATTGAATATGTTATTGACCAGTAGGCTACTTGCCTCCGCGCATACAGCCAACCCTATATTAATATTACAAATCTCCATTCCCCACATAGCAATAACCTGGAAGTAAACACTTGACATGATTCCATATTCGGAAAAATCTGTTAATCTACTTCATCTGATTTTTTTCCACGATCGCATTAAATATCTTTCAAGCGCATGCCATTCATCTTACAAGAGACAACATCAAAAATAATTCGTATGATCAGTACACCTGTCAGACCTACCCTTATCCATTTCTATAGAAATCTAACTCACACCCGCCATTAGCAGAGTGTCGAACACGTTGGCCTGTTAGCTGTTCACCTCGTGGAAACTCGCACAGACCACTTAGCTCTTTATGCGATAACGACTCCTCGAGACACGCATCGTCTCTCTGGACTGCCGTCACAGCCGCTGACCTACACTCACCGCCTTCCTATTCGCCTGACTACTATACTGCCTGAATTAACTGCCTCTTTGAGTCGATTTTAGACATCTAGTTTAATTGCGAGATCTGATTGACTTTACTGCGCTGGATTTATGTACAAGACATCCGAGATATGATTCTAGATTGTTCTACATTAACCTCTCCATGGGGCACCACATTGTATTGGCTTGATCACACACGCCGCTAACTAAATTGACTTGATCATGCAACTGTCACACTATGGAATATTACATCAACATTTATCTTAAAATGCAAATACGCACTGCCTCTCGGTCCTAGTGCTCTCGCACAGCGCGACTGACCCGTCACAGGTGCTCTCGGTGTTCGATTCCCGGGCCAGGCCAAATCTTTGTTGGGTTTTAGAAACTCTTCACCAACAGCAGCCTGCAGAGTTGGCAAAGTTGGCGGCTGTAACACCCCGTGCCAGGGGGGCACGTAAAGCGCGTCTCGAATGCTACTCAGTAGGCAGTCGTACATAAATCCCACGCTCAGGAGGCCACGTCAGAGCGGCATCTTGAGACAACCTGACACCTAAGGGCTTTTAGTGATTAAACCTGCAGCTCCACTCCGATAAGAAGAAGAACGAATGCAAAACTAAATTAGTCAACAAAAGATGCTGCAATTTTAAACAATTAATATCCTATTTCCACAAAGAAGAACACGGACTAATTAATAAATAATATGAAACAAAAGGCTCTATTCACAAGACCAGTTACTACCAATAAGGTTCTCATGAACGTGTATCGTCGAATGTGCATTCACCGCTGAGGAGGTGTCGGAGAGAAGAAGGAAGGCTCCACAAAAGGCCCGTCACGGATGCTTTGAAGGTGTCTCGGTGACCACAGATACGTAGACTCCCTCGTAAGGCAAAGAGGTTTCAAAAATGAGTTTAAATTAAAGTTATAAAAAGTTTGTTCAAAATTGGCATTTCTGACATCTCGCTTGCATATAAAGTGTGCATTTATTTTTTTGTCATTCTTTTGTAAATATTATAACAGTGGCTGGCTAAGATTGAAACGTTACGATATTAAAAGGATTGTCTCCAAACCTTTATTAAGTTCGAACTAAGCTTGCCATTCTTATCCTTTATACCTGACCCATCTGCGTTTAATTGGTTCTGTGTCATACTTCAGATAATATACACCAAGCAGGCTGATTCCACGACGAGTGCATCGGCCTTCAACACGAAGGACCATAAAGATATTGGCGTGCATTGTAGAGCTCTCTCATTGTGTGTCGGCGCGAAGTTCGGCCGCGTAACAACGACCGCCACCGGCCGCTTTTCTCCCTAATTGTTATATCCGAACAAAGGAGCCAGCAGAAACAAAACCAGACAGTCAGCGCTTGTTAGCTCCAGGCTAAAACGCTACCGTCGTAAAACATGTCCTTCAAACAATTGCACGACATTTTCAATACGTGAGGAAATTGCTCTATACGCGATCGCAATGCGAGCTCAACGCTTTTGTTGTTCTGTTCTGCAAATATCGAACTGCACTACGGAATGCGAGTAAGTTTAAACGGTGAAACCTAATCGCTCCGCTATGATTTGACGGCAAAGAAAAAAAAATGCGATTTCCGTAGAGTAAAGAAATCGGCCAAGTTCGCCGCGCCAATAGCTCTACATGATGTTCATTTTCAAAATTCGGAATGCGTCACTCGTTATTCGTTTAGTGTGAGACCCTCAACAATGAGTGCCCACAGCAGGATGTTCCACACCGCCCATGCATCAATCATCTTTAGAGAGTATTCGCTTATCCAAGTTCTTGCTTCTGCGCCGTCCTCTGCTTCCCAACTTTTTACATCGAATGATCTCCACTGAACCAAACAAGCGTTCGCCGTAACCGCCGTTTTGTATATTTTTTGACCTGAATAAATAATATATTTCTCAGGGAAAGGGGATTGGATTTCGTTTAACATATGGTTTAGTAATTGAATTGAAAATCTTCATGTCGACGCTTTCAAATTAAGCTTAAGATTTCGTCTTCTTGATGAAGGTATTTTCCTTTTGTCATTAATAAATTAATTTGATTACTTTGATTTTGATTCTTATCTTTTGCTGGATATAAATTAGTTTCCGTATGAGTAATGATGTGTTAATAACTTCTCCGTTATATTTATAAAATTAAATAAGTAGAACATTACTTATCTTCAGTCCTACTCAAGGGTGGTGCCAGGTGCCCAGGTAACGGGTGTGCGAGGTCAGAAGCAGCTCGCTCCATGTTAAAAACACTGGTTCTCCAGGCTGCATCCGTTAGACTGGAAGCCGACCCCAACATAGGTTGGGAAAAGGCTGGCGATGATGACACTATTCTTCTAATTTAAAACTGATCAGAGATTACCAATCATGTTATTCGTTCTCGTTCAAATCATAATTATTGTTACACGTTGCAACCATCGAAGTCATCAACAGATTACCCCTTTCATAAACCAAATTACAAACTTTAAAAACACATTAAATTACACTATTCCATTACGGTTCTGCAAAAGTGATTAATGCTAATGTCGGAACGCAAAGGACTATTATAAGTACAGACATAGTAATGCTTAGGGTTTATTTGTGAGCGCTCCGAGCGACGGATCACTCATCTCTCCCTTGCCCATCTATAATCACATCGCCGGAGGTTTTACCAAGCCAATTCAACTTTGAGGATTCCTGAACCGTGGGCAATGGGTTTTCCTTAAATTATGCCAGAATTTGAGGTGAAAAATATATAAATTTACGTGGCATTAGCTTGAATTTCGATCATTGCTTGGAGATTGATTTGTGGATTACACACAGATATAGGTACTATCGCTATAACTACGCAGCTTCATATTAGGGAAACATTTATCTTTACTCAAAAAGCACATAAGGGCACCTATTACCATCAACCTAGCCGCAGTATAGTATGACTCGTTAGTCATCACCAAAGATCAACTAACCATCAGATGACACTATCCTTGCACGTTTGTTACAAACTTCTAGCTCCACAAATTAAACAAACATGCACCGACGTTGGCGATCGCGAGAGTGCGCGGGAATAGGCCATAAAATTTTCTGTTTGCTTCCTAAAGCCAGCATACCTATAATAATAGTTCCAACACTGCAGCTCCAATAGAAACCATCGATTTCAGAGGGTCCTGCAGAAACTACAATTTGCGGTAAAAATCCGCACTGATAGAGGTCGCGATAATGAGCAGACGGACGATTTCTTTTTTACTTATTTTGCCGCACGGGGAGATCGCGACGGCTGATCTTTGTTTTATGAGAACGATTAAGAAAACATATTTAACGTGTGTATTGGCATTATTTGCGCTCCGAGGATGCCACCGCTTCATTTGAACTGTAATCGTTTCGTCATTTTTCATTGCTCACTCCTTGTAGTACAGTCAGGGCGTTCGTGAGTGTGCACCTGTGAATTTTGTATTCGTTGAAATATAGTCTGTTGTTCTTAAAATTGAATCTTGTCGCGAACATAATTTCAGTTGGTTGTGGCGGATCCTTGTTAAATTTGGGGGGCCCAACAAAACTTTTAACAATTTTTTTCCCGCCGGCGTTACAGCGTCTGTAATTGTGCCGAGGCGTCTGCTCGCGCGTGCATCAGAATGCTAAGTACGCACCCTGAAAGGGTTCCCTTAATTGTGCGGTGTTCCTGTGGACCGCAGCCGGCCAAACGCCGCCCATGTCTACAAAACGATGAGGTTTCACTGCGCTTAGCAACGAGAGCAATAAATGAGTTGCGTATGCTTGAATTAGTGTATTGAGAATCATTTTATTTGCTCAATTACATTCGAAAAAGTTTGTGAGTATATCCTTGGTAAGGACTCTGTTTTTCACCAATCAACACAAAATACACAGCAAACTACGATTCGAACTAAATAAGTTAATTTCGATTTTTTGCTTACAGTCCCTCAAGGCAATCACGACAGAGACCGTTTTATAGTCAAAATAAATTTCGCGGAGTGTTTTATATGAGCGACGATCGAGTATCAATTTGTACGGAACGGCCTGTATTAGCATTTCCCGTGCGAACCTACATTGTTTCATTGGGGGATTTGATACGTTACCTACACCTTTCTTTTGTTTTTCTTGGCATAGATACTCTGAATATACAACATGTATCGTCATTTGTTTTATTAAAGATTTTGTAGGATTACTCAGTGTTTGTGGATTAGAGTCTATTGTACTGACAACAGCAGGTCACGATCACATTTTACCAATCAAACATTAACTTACCACTATTGTGATATGGTTGAAAATCAACAATAGTAGAAATTTGACAGATTGTAGGTAAAATGATGCGCTGTCGTCTGAACGCTCCAAGTACTACAAGCTACAAGGCTGAGCTAAAACTATATTCAATTTTGCTTCCTGATATAACATTGCATAATTACAGTAGGCAATGTGCGAAAAGTTTTAATACAATTAATATACTCACGGAATTTCTCAGCGTTTTTGCCTTTACCAAAACAAAACGAAAATCACCTAATATTAAAATGCAAGCTCCAAATTCCCTTGCTAACTAGACGCAAATCCCACAAACCTCCTCAGCTCATTTAGTGTCGCTAGGTACAGTCAGCAGCTAACGTCTCGCGACACAATACGTTAAGTACACCGCGCTTATGAGTGTTCATTAAAGATACGATAAAGACGGCGGAGACGCCGGCTAAATTGGCTGCTCTGACTGTACATTTAATATGTAGGTGAATAGATGTTTGTTGTAATGTGAGAGGTGTTTTAATAGTAAATGCTGGAAGAACAGGCTCTGCTCTGTCATATATATTTGTACTTTTATTGCAATAAACAGGTAATAAAAAGGTACCATCAAGCTGCTAGTAGGTGCGACCAAAAATAAAAATGCTGTCGTAAGTATCAATGACCACAGTAGACAGCAATGCACTAAATTAAAGTTATTCATTTTTAATTGTTAAAAGGGTAGTCTCGCTATACTTATTTTCTCGAATCCTTTGTTTATAACAGCCGGCATAAAAAATCCTAATTCCACAATCAACGTTTCATTTCATTTGTAGACAACAACAAAACGACTAAAATGCTGCACACGCGACACTCACAAACCCAGTTCGCGACACTACGATTTTCGCTTACCAAATGAACATTCATTTCAGTGCAGATGTACATAGTTCGGCTAACAAGGGGCTGTTAATTTAAATTTAGTATCTTAGCTCCGAGTAATGAACGGGAAGGTGATTGTTATAATGGTATTGTAGATTTGGTACTCGCTAACACACGACTTACGTTTGTAGTCGCTGATGGAAAGGAAATAATTAAGTTATGAATCGCAGAGATTACGTGTGTGTAGCGTCTGTAGTTCCATTGATGTGTTGAAGAGAAAATTAAATTACATTTGATGAAATGTGAATAAATAATGAAGCGATGTAGAGAATCAACAAAGGGTTGAAGAACCTTTTGTTTACTATTCACTCATATAAGAAATATGTCCTACTTAGGTAAGAAAACACATCATTCCAATTTCTTAAAGCACTTTTCATAATCGAAGATACTTCGGACGTCGACAACAAAACCACAAATCACTCAAAGCGTCTTACTTTCATATTTGCTCGCGTCTCCCATGCAAATTTACGAGGAGGTGGGAAATTTTTAATTACCTCTGTGTCTGAGCATCTGTCTGGAGACAGAGATGAGACGGTACAGTACTGCAGGTGACAACAGTGGGGAGCCGAGCGGTTAAGTGTGGCATTTTACGGCTTTTATGCATATTTGATGGCACCGCCATAATCTGTGCGGTAGGGGAGCACACCTATACGAAATGTTGCCTCGGATATGATTCGCTGTTAACTTATGATGGAAGAATTTGTATTAGAAAAATTGACTGTGAAGTGAGCGTGAAATATCGTGTCTTATTATAGAAATGGTGGAGTATGGAGGTATGTTAAAGCGTATTATAGACTAGCTGAGGATGTTTATACGTATGCTGATACACAGTTAACGAAATAAAGATAAACATAACCAAACTACACCAAAATACACAAAACTAATTTATGTAAAACAAAGTAAACCAAAATTAAATTCGGTAACGGACGGAGCATTTAAATAATCCACCGTTTAAAAGGCAAAGCCGACGAATTTGAAAATAATGACAGGTATTAGACGCGTGCTAAGAGGGCTGTATCAATTACGGGCCCAAGCAAACAGGGTATTACGTGTTCAATATTAAAATCAAATTTACGTGCCGCCCCCGTCTGGTCACGTTTGTGGGACATATGAGACGTACCTTGAGGTATGGATAGCAGGACTGGGTTGGAAAAGTGTTATGCAATATAGTGGATGATGCATCTGATTGTACAGACATCGAGTTACCACGATCTATCAAATTTCTTCAATAGATTGTCAACCTTGTCAGAACAGTAGAAGGTTAATGTTCGATTGGTAAAATTTTACGGATTCGGGTAGATTGACCTGCTGTCGTTTGTAACGACTACTGGTAATATTTCGTATTAGAACGCTTACGACTTCGTTACTTCAGAGGGACTCTTGAAAAGTTTTTCAACATTTTATGCTTTTACCGATGAAAATATCTTTTGCACATTGAAAAGGGTAAAAAAATCAACAAAATATTGAATTAGTAAATCGTAGATCTAATGTTGTCGGTACAAGTGTTTGTATAACGACACAACATCAATTAAAGTCACATTTTGACGCGTCGACCACACGTAAAGCCGTCGTTTTCTCTAAAATCTGATACTAAAATACGGATTATTTACCAATCCTACCCTTCCGTATTAAATAGTTATGGGATGTAAACATGTGATTTTGTGTTTTGTTAATGGGTAGATTCGAAATTAATTGCTTTTTGATAGTGTAGTGACTGTTTTGGGTTGATATGGGCTTGTAGCTCTGAGTGACGTCAGACTAGATATGGGGGTAATATTTGTTTATGTTATTTACCTAACTATATTTATACTGATATCGAAAAAATGTAAACGATGGTCACAGAACCGTGTGGGTAGAGCCTATCGGTTATTACATTTGATTTGAAACATTTCTTATCTATAAATTGAATGAAATTACTTTTGTAAGGCTTTTTCTCTGTAAGAAGAAGTGGGAGTAGCTAGTAGGTATTTATAGTTCTTTAGTTTCGCCGCGATGTACAGACGCTAACGCATCAACTCAGTCTGTCAAATTTCTTCAATAGGTTTTCAACTTTATCACAATATTGGAAGTACATTTGGTAAAATTTTCGGTCGGTCGGGTAGGATGACCTGCTGTCTGTACCTACATTGTTTCCAAATCCTTAGAAATATCGTTTGGAAGGTTTTAAATAATTGTCTTTTTATTGTTTCAGAATGAATACGAAGTACAGATAACACACAAGTTATTCAGACCGTCCACATCAAAAACGTAAGTAGCCTTTCAGTCTATCTCAAATAGGTACATATTGATCTACTCTGACCTTTCTTATACTCAAGAGCTTTCAGGACAAGTGATAGGCATTTAATTGAAGGTAGACAAGCGGATTAAACTAACTTAGTTCATGTACTACAATCATCATCACAGCACAGCTGGGCACAGGCCTCCTCTCACACAGTAAAGGATTGTTTACTGAATGCGAGTTGATGATTTCAGACTTTATAGCCCAGGTTTCCTCTAGATGTTTTTCTACACCTTTAATCAGCCATTGGTGTCTAAGATATAATTTTAAAAAGATTAGAAAAGTTGCATTGGTACTTACCTGACCTGGAATCGAATCCACACACTCATACCTGAGAGGTTGATGCTTTACCCACTAGGCCACCACGACTTCCTATACACCACAATACCTGAATAAAACACAAAAAACTCATACCAATAATTCCAGCTTCTACAACTCAATTACCGACCAGTCACGGACGCGAAACATTGTAGGTGCCCATAAAGCAGCGTTCTTGCCCGCGGCAGCTACTGCCATAAACCTTACAATTGTCGCAAAACGTATTTATTTACGTGTACTTATGGACTACACCATAAACATGTACAGCGAGGGAGCGTGATCTGCGGGCGGTAATTATTGCGTGACTTATTGACGAGAGAAGATAACATGTATTTCGCGACCAGAGTTAACGGACCCCTACAACATCTCTTTCAAACCCCTTTGTCATCTTACTGTCTTAGTATTTTGAGGGACGCAGTAGGTCATGTTAGAATGGTGCTGGTTGTACCGCTCCGAGGGTTGTGGCAGCTTTATCTGGCGCTTGGCTGTTGATCGTGACTTTCCGACAAAGATTTCAGTAATTACGCGATTATGAATGTAGGTGCCGTGTTTTTCGCTATGGAGCATAAGGTTGAGATAAATTATGGTATTAATTTGAAATAATGGACTGGTTTTATGAATGGATGATTGTATGAATTCTTATAGGCAGATTAATTACATTTCATTATAATCAAAAACTCCTAATGCTTAATACTAATTTCGATAATGAAAATGACAAATTGCTATCATATTTACGTAAAAGATCAGTCATAAAAAAGAGTTTAGGTAACTCCGAACTTCCAAAACTTAACATTTAACAGTCCACGGCTAAAGTTAGGCACAACAACGACCAAAAAACATAACTTTACTAAACAAATGAAACGAAGTTGAACCAAAACTTTGCGCTGAAGTCGTTCCTCGCAGACCTTGACTTTTAATTCAGAAGTCACTCGAGATGACTTACGTTATCAAAATATAACGTTTATACATACATATAATATAACGTAACATATAATATAACGNCCAAAACTTAACATTTAACAGTCCGCGGCTAAAGTTAGGCACAACAACGACCAAAAAACATAACTTTACTAAACAAATGAAACGAAGTTGAACCAAAACTTTGCGCTGAAGTCGTTCCTCGCAGACCTTGACTTTTAATTCAGAAGTCACTCGAGATGACTTACGTTATCAAAATATAACGTTTATACATACATATAATATAACGTAACATATAATATAACGTCACGTTTATACATACCTGACATTTCCTTGTGATATTTTTAACCCCCTCCTGACCTTTATTTTGAAGAAGGTAGGTGTATTTGCGAGTGCAGCTAATCTCGCAACCAGTATTTCTATTATTAGTATAACTCATGAAGTTTGTGTCTAAGTGTCAATGATGACGAATCAAAACAGATGAACAACTACAGTTTAAAAAATATCTTAAAACTGGCTAAGAATATTTTTTCCAATCAACCAAAGATATAGTTAATTCACAAGTTTTTAATTCCGCAAAAAATAAACAACAGCACGTATTTAACCCTCTTTCGAAGTTTGATCCAATAAAACAAAGTTTCGAACAAACGAATGCATTAAAGTCACCGCAAACTGATCCAATCGTAATATCGCACTCCCAGACATCGAAAGTTAGTATGCATTGACTTTGAAAAGTCGTCCAAAACTAAGTTGGGTTATGTTTATGAAACTATTCGGATGCGGGTGTGTGCCGCCAATACACATGCAAGAACTCGCGCCCAACTCGAGGCATAGTTCGCTAAGTGGAACAGCTGTAAAACAAAGTAGCGAAGGGTCTAGGAACTTAGTGTGTACGTTGGCAACTATTCGGCGCGAACACATGTCGTGGAGCCGCGGTAGGCCCGCCGACGTCCACGCCGCGTCTTCGCAACTTTGACAGTTTAATTCGTGACGGAGGCCCGGCTCGGCCGACGACCGCCGATTTATAAATAAGTTAAACTAGGTTTTAACTAAAGTATTGCGGTGGGATGATAACGAACCCGGCGCCTACGCTCCCCCGCCACCCCGCGTGCCGCGCCCGCGTGCAGATAAACTTTTAAAATGACTTTGGAAGCTTTTGAGCTTTTAATCGGTAAAGTTGTACAGACAGACAGTTCGGGCACAATCCTTGAACCGCTTGCGCCGGCGACGGCGGCCGCAAAACTTTGTTTTACAGGACTACTTTTCTTCTTGTTTCAAGGTTGGACTCTTAAAACAAACTCCGGTTCGACGGAGTTCGCGAACTCGGGCGCGAACAATTTACAAATTTCTCTCTTTCATAACAACTAACTGCCGCTCGGCGCGCCGGCGAAAGTTGTCCTGCGTAGATCTTAATCGCATTGTCTGTTGCGCTCGCGGCGCCAACAGCTGATTGTGACGACACAGTTTATCGAACTTTTGCTTTAATTCACGTGCCGAACGTACTCGTAACGTAACAACCAACTGCCGGCTATAAAGTCGACATGACTCGGGAGATCGCATTGCGCTGATATAAAGTGAATGGGCGAGCTACACTGCGGGGACGCGGTGAATAACAGACAGGCGTTTCGGAATATGTCGGATCAACGATGAAATCAGGATGGACAGCGGCGGCAGTACAAAAAGGGCAGCAGATAGACACCGGGCGCCCTCCGACGCGTTTATTCAATTCATTTAAGTGACATCGATAGCATCGGCTGCGGTGGAAAAAACTCGTCTGCCAAATTTGACGGCGGTGTCTCACCCGAGCCGCGACCGGCGAACCGGCGGACCGGAACGCGGTGACGGAACTTCTTTTTCAGTTGACGCCTCACCTGCCTGGGGCCAGAAGTGGTTCGTGTGAAATACCACCGATTGGCGTTTAATGTTGAACCGTCTCCTTTTATTTGAACGGTTTGAAAATCTCTTAAAATTTTTATTCAGGAGGCGTAGGGTTTGCTTTATTACGCGTTCGTTAGGATGTATTCGCCGTGGCGTGTCGGAGTGTTCTTGTGTAGAATGGCGCAAACGAGCAAGTAAGCTGCCTTTTGTCGGGCGTGGCTGAAAGTGCTACGTATGGTAACCACATTGTCATTACTTGCTTATATATCTGCACTATAGGAGATCGTAACCATAGCTAAAATGCAAGTATCAGGGTCTATTGCGCGTAGAAGTTTTACGTAACTAGAAATAAATAAGGTTGCGGGTGTTGGGTGGGAGCGGGGTGCGGCGGTGGGGCGGCGGCGTGCGCGCGGCACTGCCCCCGCTGGTCCCCGGTGGGGCTAATGGGCCCACCCGCGCCGCCCCTCCCGCCGACCCGGCCTGGCTCGCGACCTCGCGCGATAGTCCGCGAATAGCGCCCCGCGACGACCACCCACCGCGGAGCGGCATCTTGCGTTCGCGCCGCCCGACACGGCCTACGATAAACTTTCGACGTAGAACGCGCTACGCTGTGCTACGAACTCCGGTATGGCTACGTACCGCTGCTTAACTGGTCTCAAGTCTCGAGTGGCATTTTAGTGCAGTGATTTTTTATATCTAATTTTAATCTTCAGTGAAGCCGTGTATTATAAGTAAATAAAAAACTTTAGTGCGCAATGAGTGACTCGCCCTCGCCGTTTTATGAGCGATGTCGGCCCTCGTCCGCACCGGCATGTGGTAAGTGGCGCGGCTTCCATTAACAAAGTTTAGTTTGGAATTCCGTCAAATCGTTTTGTTGTGTGGCCACGTTGAAACCGTCGACGCGTTATTAACGTTTTTAATAAAATATCTGCGGCATTGTTATTTCAGCGGTGTTTCAACGAAAAATACGTCAAGATAGTGTTCCAGATATTTGGGATAGCGTTTACCGCACAAATCCACGCTCGTGAAACCATTTGCACGTAATCTTTCATAATGTGGTGTTGGTGGTAAATAGTTTGATTGAGGTTGAGTAGTGTTAAGTTTTGTATCGTAGGTCTTGAGGGTTAAATGCGGATTTTTGTGTGTTTGCCTGAGGTGTGAGTTATTCCTCCCTCGTTTGGCATATCTGCGGGTAATCGAATCTCAGGCCACTGAAGATGAGCGAGTCTGCAAATAACCCCGTGCATTTACCGCGAGACAGAATGACGTAATGGCGGCGAGACCTAAATACCTTACAAACCCTTGCAGCGTGACACGGTATCACTTGTACTATGATTATGAGGCTTTGTTAATTCGATTCATGCGTTAAATGTATGGTGAATTTAGGTTACAATCTATTTGAATTTAATTTCAATATCTGATCTCTTGGTTTTTTACATATTTCATTTAAACGATTAGAAATATAAAAAATATGGTATCATCTGACATGAGAAGCAGGGGTTCAAACACACGAGTGAATAGCTTCACAGAGAATTTATCTATTACTGTCTGTAGGCAACATTTATTTTATTAAAATAATATAGGAGGCCATTGCACGACCACAATCTGTGATAGAAACTTATATTAGAACTCATATTAATACGACAAAATGATAAACACACCAAACTTTTACCTTTTCTTAGCTATCTATTGAACTTCAAATAGTAAACGCGTACACCTACGAATATATATCATTATTCACATACCTGTAGACACTTCCTTGTTTCATTCGAGGTAGCCTTAAACTGGGAAATAAATACATGTTCAAATCAAAAACCCGATCAAAATATATCAACAAGTAGAACCACTTCATTAACATCATTAAAAACAAAATCCCCGAAACGTAAACCTACTAACCACCACGTACCATAATAAGCTCGCATTAAAACGTTAACCGTACGTGTAAAGTTAACGTAAACGTTTTATTTCAGTTAATTCAGGTGAGGTGAGGCACGATTTCACGTGTACGCCTCCGGTCCATCTGATTACGCTAAATTGTTTCGCACCGTATCTGATGCGCCGCTAAAATGTCACATTCACCTGTTGATTTCAAAGCTTGGGTGCGATGTGGCAAGTGATTCCTGTTGATTTGATGGGAATTTATAGCGTTTAAGTAGGTACTTTGAAAAGCGAGACGCTTTAATTTGAAGTATTTTTGGAATTAATTTTTTGTAGGCTTTAGTGTTATGGTCTTTTTATTGGGTGTGTTTTTAATATGTGTATACAATTGAATAACCGTATCGGTGTCTCGATGGTTTGAAATACAGTCTCAAGGCAAAGTAACACAAGGTCACACAACCAACTTAACCTTTAATGAATTTTTAGTAGTACTCAACTTACAATCAAGCCAACTATTGTTTCCATTCTCCTGTAGAAATGTCAGCTTATATTGGGTCATATAAATCTATATCTAGGTCTCACTCAAACTACGACTATTTAAATTTCGATCTCTATAAAGACGTTTTCTAGGAACTACACCATCTTAAAATTCACAAATATTACAGAAAAGACGCACCTCACTACTCGACAAACTGCCACAGAATAAAATCACACATATCACCAAAACTCCTCATTCTCAACCTTTAGCCGTCAGCTGTTTTAACAGCAAACAAAGATGAAGAAATAACGTTAAAGAAGTATTTTTCGACACAACGGTACAGGTCAGCATCAGGAAAGTAAGCTGAGGGAAAATAACATTTTCAAATACTTACAAGACGTCTAGATCATAAATTTTCTTAACACACAAACGCCAAAATTGCTTAAAACCCTAACCTTTAAAAAGAGAGTAGATGGAGTAGTCCGGTAAGTTTATTGAAGACACGGCGTTTAGCAGTTTTGAAAATTTAGGGTTGTTCAGCTACTTTTTGAAGGCTGAACGGTCACTTGCTTGTATGCGAATGGGAGGGTGCGAATTTCAAACCCGTGATAACCTCCGAGTGAGCCCTTAGAGTAGGGCTGCTACAGGATGGCCTTAAAAAAGGTTTTAAGTGTAGTGCAGTGACTGTTAATTTGTTATAGGATATTTTTGGGTAAATGTTTATATGTGTATGAATGCTTGAATTTAAAATATAGTATAATGCCTGGTAAGGCGAATGGAGGGACACCATATGAGCAATTTTTTTCTGGTTCATTGAATTGATAAATGTTTTGGCTTCGTATAGGTCTTCAAAATCAGTAAATTATATTATTTAATTTCAAAAAATATACCTGGTTTCCCTTCAAAAGTATATAAATAGAAAACAACAAGATTTAAAGATTACTTACTTTGACAAGCGTTGGAAACAATATTAGGTAAAGGTTAATAGCAAAAGAAATGATGTAATCTATCTCTTCAAAAAAAACAAATATGTACGAACATTTAATATTTTACGTTATACAAACTAAATACTTCCAGAAAAAAAATCATGGCTTAAAAATACAAAATAACATATAAATTTATTTTAAAACCGGAGTATTTATTTCGTAAAGGTTGTGTTTATAATAAATACTGGGTTGGGACAGTGGGAAAAAACATGTTCGCCATTGTCTGTAGGGTTAGATACGCCGCGCCGATACCCCTCGACCACGGTGATGCTCTTTGACCGTAGGCTGACAATGAGAATGAAAATACGGAAATTAATATAAAATGTCCATTTAAACTGTATCCAATAAATTTAAATTTATTAATTTCATTTAAGCTCATTGTTATTTTAAAAAGGTGAGATTAAAATGTTAAAAAATTACTACCAATTTTTTTTTAAAGTATATTCACATTTTTGGTAATAATTTGGTGATTTTAAAAGCAATAATAACACATTAATAAAAGATATTAACTTGAACAAAATTGGTACTTTTAATGAATACATCACGTTAACTAAATCGTATATCTTTTTACTGACTGTGAAAAAAAAAGTATTCTTTTTTTGGATAAAAAATACTAGTGTTACGAAAAGTAATAAACACACAACAACATCTAACAAGTCTATCAATAACTAAGTAAATGACTTACCTATTATGAATCAAATTTTGTGAATATACATAATCGTCCTTTCTTTGTTTTTCCCCGACAAATTTAAACACTGAAAAGTATTCTATAAGCATGTCACTAATATAAGGTATACTTAAATGCACAAAAATACTCTTATCTTCTCTGTCAATCGTACTTTTTAAATGGACATTACATACTAAGGCTATTTTTTTCTGGGTATATTTTCATCGGGATGCCCGGTGAAAACTGCGTGGAAGCAGCTAGTTAAGTGGATAAATATTTGAATATGCATTAATTCGTTGATAAATTACTTGCAGATTTAGGTTCCTCATCTGAGCACTCATCACTCTTTGGTATACTACTTAAGTTCCCATGAAATACAAATTATGATGAAGAATATTGTAGTATTTAATCTCTAACACATTATATATTTTTTTCATTAGAAAGTAAATCACACAGTTTTGCTCTAAACAAGAATCTATGCTTATTTTTACCATTATCTATCTATCTATCGCCTTCTAAAACAAAAATCTATGCTGTATTTTACCATTATTGTTTTTTTGACGTACACATTTCCGAATTTAATCACGTTCCCACAAATATTTTACGTAAGCAACCACATTTTTTTTGCGTGTCGTACGCACCCTGGCATGAAGCAGGGGTAGCGAGCCTGCCAGTTACAATGCACCGCGGTACCATTACCCACTTATTTTAATCCACTAACCTATTGCGATTCATTGATTTTTGCACTCATATGTTGCATTCGCTCTACGACTTTTGGAAATCGATAAACGAATGGGGTCGAATGGAACAAGTGAAGGGGTGAAAAATCAGTGTTTTTTGTTTTATTTTAAAATTGTTGTCAATTTTAGGTTAACAACATATCTCTCTCAAAATAAAAAATAACAAAAATG
>NWSH02000560.1:12120375-12142473 GCA_002382865.2 Heliothis virescens
CCCCCGCCCCCGCCCCCGCGCCGCCCCTCCCCGCGAGCCCGGCCTGCTCGCGACCTCCGCATAGTCCGCGAATAGCGCCCCGCGACGAGCCACCCGCACCGCGGAGCGAGCTCTTGCGTTCGCTGCCGCCCGACACGGCCTACGGATAAACTTTTCCGACGTAGACGCGCTACGCTGTGCTACGAACTCCGGTATGCTACGTACCGCTGCTTAACTGTCTCAATCTCGAGTGCATTTTAGTGCAGTGATTTTTTTATATCTAATTTTAATCTTCAGTGAAGCCGTGTATAAATAAATAAAAACTTTAGTGCGCAATGAGGACTCGCCCCGCCGTTTTATAGCGATGTCGGCCCTCGTCCGACCCATGTGGTAAGTGGCCGCTTCATTAACAAAGTTTAGTTTGAATTCCGTCAACCGTTTTGTTGTTGGCCACGCTTGAAACCGTCGACGCGTTTATTAAACGTTTTATTAAAATATCTGCGGCATTGTTATTTCAGCGGTGTTCAACGAAAATACTCAAGAAGTGTTCAAGATAAAATTATATCGTTTACGCACAAATCCCACGCTCGTAAAACCATTTCACGAAATGCTTTCATAATGTGTGTTGTTAAATATTGATGAGTTGAGTAGTGTTAAGTTTGTACGTAATGTTTGAGGGTTAAATCGGATGTTTGTGTGTTTGCCTTGAGGTTGATTATTCCTCCNCCCACGCTCGTAAAACCATTTCACGAAATGCTTTCATAATGTGTGTTGTTAAATATTGATGAGTTGAGTAGTGTTAAGTTTGTACGTAATGTTTGAGGGTTAAATCGGATGTTTGTGTGTTTGCCTTGAGGTTGATTATTCCTCCCTCGTTTGGCATATCTGCGGTAATCGAATCTCGGCAATAAGATGAGCGAGTCTGCAAATAACCCCGGCATTACCGCGGAGACAGAATACGTAATGGCGCGAACCTAAATACATTACAAACCCTTCACTACACGCGTATTACTTGTACTTATGATTATGAGCTTTAATTCGATTATGGATGTAAATTATGGAATTTAGGTACATCTATTTATTTATTCAATATCTGACTCTTTGTGTTTTAAATATTATTTTAAAACGATTTAAAAATATAAAAAATAGGTATCCATCGACAATGGAAACAGGGTTCAAACCACGAGTGGATATAGCTTCAGAGAAATTTATCTATTACTTCTGTAGACAACATTTATTTTATAAAAATAAATAGCAGGCCAATTGACACTAATCTGATGAAAGAAGTATACTTAGAACTCATTTATACGACAATGTAAAACACCAAACTTTTACCTTTTCTAGCTATCTATTGTAACTTCAAAATAGTAAACGCAGTACACCTACGAATAATATTACATTATTCACATACCTGTAGACACTTCCTTTTTCATTCAGTAGCCTTTAAACTGAAATAAATACATGTTCAAATCAAAAACCGTCAAAATATATCAAACAATTAAACCCACTTCATTAACATCATTAAAAAAAAATCCCCGAAACGTAAACCACTAACCACCGTACCCATAATAACTCGCATTAAAAACGTTAACCGTACCGTGTAATTAACGTAAACGTTTTATTCAGTTAATTCAGGTGAGGTGAGGCCGATTTCACGTGTAGCGCCTCCCGTCATCTGATAGCGCTAAATTGTTTCGCCCGTATCTGATGGGCCGCTAAAATGTCACATTTCACCTTGTATTTCAAACGCCTTTGGTGGCGATGTGGGCAAGTGATTCTGTTGATTTGATGGGGATTTATAGCGTTTTAAGTAGGTACTTTGAAAAGGTTTAATTTGAAGTATTTTTGGAATTAATTTTTGTAGCTTTTAGTTTTGGTCTTTTTATTTTGTTTTTAATATTGTGTATACGATATTGAATACCTCGATGTTTGAAATACAGTCAAGGCAAAGTAACAAAGTAACAAACCAATAAATTTATGATTTTTAGTAGTAACTCAACTTACAATCAAGCCAACTATTGTTTCCATTCTCCTTAGAAATGTCAAGCTTATATTGGTCATATAAATCTATAATCTAGGTCTCACTCAACTACGACTATTTAATATTTCGATCTCTATAAACGTTTTTCTAGAACTAAACCATCTTAAAATTCACATAATATTTACAAAAAGACGCACACATCGACAACTCCACAGAATAAATCCCACATATCACAAAAACTCCTTCATTCAACCTTTAGCCGTCAGCTGTTTACAGCAACAAAGATGAAGAAATAACGTTAAAGAAACGTATTTTCGACACAACGGTACAGTCAGCATCAAAAGTAGCTGAGCAAATCAACATTTTCAAATACCTTACAACGTCTAGGATCATAATTTCTTAACGACACAAACGCCAAAATTTGCTTAAAACCCTAACCTTTAAAAGGAGTAGATGAGTAGTCCGGTAAGTTATTGAAGACACGGCGTTTAGCAGTTTTGAAAATTTAGGTTTGTTCAGCTACTTTTGAAGCTGACGGTACACTTGCTTGTATGCGAATGGGAGGGTGCGATTCAACCCGTGATAACCCTCCGAGTGAGCCCTTAGAGTAGGGCTGCTACAGGATGGGCTTAAAAAGGTTTTAGTGTAGTGCAGTGACTGTTAATTGTTAATAGGATTTTTTGGGCTAAATGTATTGTGTATGAATGCTTGAATTTTAAAATATATATAATGCTGGTAAGGCGAATGGAGGGACAAATATGAGCAATTTTTTTCTGGTTCATGAATTGATAAAAATGTTTTGGCTTCGTATAGGTCTTCAAAATCAGTAAATTATATTATTTAATTTCAAAAAATACCTGGTTTCCTTCAAAAGTATATAATTAGAAAACAACACAGATTTAAAATTACTTACTTTGACAAGCGTTGGAAAAATATTAGGTACAATAATACAAAAAAAATATGAATCTTATCTCTTCAACAAAAACAAATATGTACGACATTTAATATTTTACGTTATCAAACTAAATACTTCCAGGAAGAAAAAAATCATGGCTTAAAAATACAAAAATAACAGTTAAAATTATTTAAAACCGGAGTATTTATTTCGTAAAGGTTGTGTTTATAATAAATACTGGGTTGGGAAGTGGGAACATGTTCGCATGCGAGGGTTAGATACGCCGCGCGATAACCCTCGACACGGGTGAGCTCTTGACGTAGGGCTGACAATGAGATGAAATACGGAAAATTAATATAAAATGTCCAATTTAACTGTATCCAATAAATTAAATTTATTAATTTCATTTAAGCCATGTTTATTTAAAAAAGGTGAAGAAAAAATGTTTAAAAAAAATTACTACCAATTTTTTTTTAAGTATATCACTTTTGTAATAATTTGGTATTTTAAAAGCAATAATAACACATTATTAAAAAGATATTAACTTGAACAAAAAATTGTACTTTTATAAATACACACGTTAACTAAAATCGTATATCTTTTTACTGGACTGTGAAAAAAAAAGGTAGTTCTTTTTTTGATAAAAAATAATAGTGTTACGAAAGTAATAAAAACACACTAAAACATCTAACAAGTCTATCAATAACTAAGTAAATGACTTACCTATTATGAATCAAATTTTGTGAATATACATAATCGTCTTCTTTGTTTTTCCGACAAATTTAAACACTGAAAAAGTATTCTATAGCATTACTAATATAAGGTATACTTAAATGCACAAAAATACTCTATCTCTCTGTCAATCGTACTTTTTAAAATGGACATACATACTAAGGCTACTTTTTATCTGGGTATATTTTCATCGGGATGCCGGTGAAACTGCGTGGAGCAGCTAGTAAGTGGATAAATATTGAATATGCATTAATTCGTGATAAATTACTGCAGATTTATTCTCTCATCTGAGCACTCATCACTCTTTGTATACTACTAACGTTCCCATGAATACAATTATGATGAAGAATATTGTAGTATTTAATCTCTACACATATATATTTTTTTCATTAGAAAGTAAATTCACACAGTTTTGCTCTAAACAAGAATCTATGCTTATTTTACCATTATCTATCTATCTATCGCTCTAAACAAGAATCTATGCTTATTTTACCATTATTGTTTTTTGACGTGACACATTTTCCGAAAATTACTCACGTTCCCACAAAATATTTTACGTAAGCAACCACATTTTTTTTCGTGTCGTAGCAACCCTGGCATGAAGCAGGGGTAGCGAGCCTGCCAGTTACAATGCACCGCGGTACCATTACCCCACTTATTTTAACTCCACTAACTATTGCGATATTGATTTTTTGCACTCATATGTTGCATTCTGCTCTACGACTTTTGGAAAATCGATAAACGAATGGGGTCGAATGGGAACAAGTGACAGGGGTGAAAAATACAGTGTTTTTTGTTTATATTTTAAAATTGTTGTCAAAGTTAGGTTAAAACATAGGTTGTTATTTGTTTTCTATGGATCATGTGACTATATGTTTTAAAAAGTTATAGAATTAAAATATTCGTCAGCTTTTAAATCACGAAATATGTGCAATGATTAAAAAAAAATTCTTGAGATTTGAAATAAAAAATAAGTGTTGAACTCCGATATTTGTTCGTAATATATTAAACTCCTTTCAACAATGTTTTCATAAAAATATTTTCAAATTGATCGTACAAAGTAGATATGGAAAAGTCAATAATTTATATTCACATGTCCCATCGTATACTATTTTTAAAATAATCACATGCTTTTCGAAGTAAATACAGACACATTTAGTTTATGTAACGCTTACTATATTTACAATATTATTCAACCAATTGTCTGTTTTCTAACCATCAACAAGAGAAACTGAAGCCCAACTATATGTACCCTTTCATAATTATCAACTTGTGTTAAAATAATAAATAAATTAAGATAAAGGTGAAGACGTCAGTTGAAGTAGATATTTGTCTACTTATCTATCTACAGTCTTCTCTTCATCCTTTCTTGATCTCGCGGAAATTCTACAAAACATTCATCCCTGCGTCTGTTTATTTCATCATTGCATCAATCGTTAAACAAACAATTATGAAATTAAACTATCATCATAAGACTATCGTATGCCTCCTATGAAATGAAAACCAATGACTTTTTTATATGGTAGGTATATTATAGGGATAGTTTTTCATTTAAGTTATTCTATATTGTATTGATAAGACGATGAGGATTTTTATTTGTTTGGTCGAACGCGATAACATTAGAAAATTCCTATTTGAATAAATCCTTGTCCAATGTTAGATTAGTAGCCAATTCGGCAAAGAAAACTTTAAGGAATCCTGCTTTTTACCCTAATATAGATAGATACTAATTTCATAACAATAACTAATATGAAATTCATTTAAAAATCTTTGTTTAAAATAAGAGATATTCTGCTGTGCTTCTAAGCGTTGTCCTTCTCAATCCTATGAATAGGAAAAAATCATAAAAATTACTTCGTTTCAACATTCTAATTACAATAACACACTAGTATCTCCTGAAAAAAAAGCAAATATTGTATTCATGAATCGTCATTTTAATGAGTACCTATTCTTTATCCATTTTCTTATCGTAGTGTAAATCAGTGTCAGATCTTTACTGATTATACTTACCTATGTTCCTTCTGGAGCCCTTTGTGTACCTGGGTTACAGTAACTCTTTCAAACAATCTCACGGCTCCGGCAGGCGTATTCTTTATCCTTCAGCCATAATTAAATCTTTTTAAATAAGTGGCCCTATTTATTAATTTTTACTAACAACTTTTCTTCAATAGGTGTCTGCTGTGTTAGCAATAAGGATTCATTTGTAGTCTACTTCAGAAACCTATATTTAGCATTAAATATGATATTTCCTGTAGTTTTCAAAGTATTACAAATAAAATGATTTCTTATGTTGAATATTCGAATGACTGTCTATAGATAATTGTTGTTCTTACTTCTTAATTTTAATGAGTTCAAAATTCCTATAAGCAAACTAAAGCTCGATCCCCATCATCTTCCTGCCCTTAACCCAATTTATTTGGGGTCAGCGCAGCATGTTTTCTTCTTCCATTCTCTTCTATTTGCCGTCATCTCACAAGTAACATTCTTCCTAGCCATATCGATTCTTTGGTCGTCATCTTCCGCAATATCCATTTACATTCATGCTCAAAACCTTCCTCACAACATGATCCTCACTTCTTCGCTTCGATCCCCATGCCGGCAGATTTTTTTCGAGGTTGTTATTCAAACTAGAATCTGATTCAATTATGTATTTGATTGTTATCTTGTTTCAAAACTAATCGGTCAATAACTTCAGTCAATGTTTATAAGAACGACGAATTTAAATGTTGAGAAAAGCAATTTGTCTAGAAATTAATCAAAATTGCGACCCTCCTAAGTACTAATAGCCTTACTGTATCATTCCAGGTTCCAGTCACTATCCGATTCCAATAGTATTTTCTTAATATTTTCTCCATTCTTACTCATAGTTACTTTCCCATTTATAATAATGAACGAGAAATAATTCTATGTTTCTGTCACGCTTTCAAATCAAAGTCAAAACTGCTGAACCGATTTATTGGGTACTATGATAGCCTTAGAGAACCCGACAGAGACTAATACTAGTATTACCTATATATTTTGCTTCTCTATTTTCGAAGTAATGCGTAACTTTTCCTTACCACCTGAATTCGAAAAGAAGGAATCATTCTTTCTCTCTCATTTCTTAAAGTCACAGTATCTTCTTGCCTTTTCATACTTTCTGGCCAAAAATGAAAGTTTTGCTTATAGTATTTAAGTATTTATATGAAGTCGATTAACACTTAAAACATTCTAGTGAGACCCCTCTTTGAAGATTGCGTGATTTCAAAAACCTTAATACCTTAAAGACTACTTAGTTAATGTCATCACAAAATAGTTATACTTAGTAGTTTTATAAGTGTGCGACTCCCAAATTACTAAGTACCCTAAGAATATTACTAGCCCGGTTAAAATCGTATTAAATTCCTTTCAGTACATTTATTTTGTGCCTACAATCCATCAACGTTAGTTACACCTACATTATTTCAACAATATTATTCAACCGAAATAAACAAGTGAAAACAATATCTTATCTCGTACCTAAAATGTTACAGAATTTAAATAATAAATCGCTGAAAAACTTTGTATTGTTCAACAAAAGCATAATTATAATCTCACTCGGAGCCGTCACGAAAGTTTCATCGTACGACAGTGTCCAGTTATCAGCCAGCGTCAGATGTTATTCGCTATAAACTTCAGCGAAGTTCCGTTAAAGCCATTTAAACGGGAGACTCAAGGCTGTAGCTAAATTGGAAGAGTATTTATCTTTCCCGGGAGTCGATTTAAAAGCAAAATCACGCGAGCACACGACGCCATTATCGGCGGCGCCCGATCCGCAGGCCGCGGCAACTCTATGAATCTAATCCGCAGGATTTACTCGCTGATTTACAGTCGAGCGCGGCCAAGGAGGGCGCGACTGCTCCAAAGAAAAGTGATAATGTCTTAATCCTACCACACTCGAGCTTGTACCCCCCCACAATTTTATGGTCGCCCGCGCAGACGGCACGTTTTGATTTATGATTTCAATAATTAAGAATTCTAAGGTGCAATTTGAATTTGGAAGCCACGTCTGAGGGGCCCGCGGGAGGCCAACGCGTGTTTATTATTGCTCCAGGCCGGGAAAGGGTCTCAGCCATACCTCACGTTTCCTAAGGAATTATAATAGAGTTTCAAGGAATTATGAGAAATTATGAAAATGAGATTTTCAACAATAGAGCTTTTCAGAGAGTTTGCTGAGATATATGTGTGTTTCATTGAGGTGTAAAGGAATTTTAATATAATAATAATAAAATGATGGAGTTATTATTTAAAATTTTATGATTCTAAATCGGAATTGAAAGAATAATAAGTAGTTAATAGATACTGAATTCATAAATAAGTACACTATAACTCTAAATATCATAAAAGTTAACAAGAACGTACCTATAACTACTAAAGTTTTATTTTACTACCTATCTTCCTGATTAACTCTATTCGTATAGAACGAAATCATCAATTAACATAAATCGCATTTTTTTTCTGCACCAACATCTTTCATCGTCATCAGCTTTTGATTTAAGTACGTATTCTTAGTTATATGAATGCAGATACAATACCTATAATTATTTTTTACATGATTATCCTTAAAGATGTACTTCATCATGACATTGTGTACTTTCTACTTAATTTTATTGATCTCTTACTTCACTGGTACTCCACAAAATCTTCATTCAAACCCGAAAGGATAATAAAATCCGTTCAAATCTCAAGCAGTATCAATTCCCCATATAAAACAGTCACGTATCATCTCGGCATCTTCCTTAATCCGGTCGCGTTCGGCTCCGCAAATTCGCGCCACGACCGCCCTTATATCGCGCCCTAATCTACAGGCATTACAATTAACGCGGCCCCGAGATAACCCGCCACTCGCCACCCGCTGATAAAGGTCCGCACGAGCACTAGTTTAAACCGGTTAAGCATCCTCCGCCCTCAGGGTTTATCTAATTACCCTACGCCAACATACGAACGCGAAAACCAACGTTCCGTCCCAATCCCGACGCCTGAAAACGCTGCACGTTTACGTAATTTCGGTTTACATCGGTACAGACTCGAGGGTGCGTCACGTACGTAAATGTTTGCCGGGCGCCGTACTATCGGTATTTCGGCCTTCCGGTGGGCTCCCCCGAAGGTACCTCCGTCAAGGACCATCGATTACTATCTCGACTCGAGTCGGGCGCATATTGCACAACTTTGAGAGAATATCGCCGATCAATAAATCAGGCCCGATTGCTTTATGGAGTTATGGCTCTAACTTTATTGTAGGGCTCGGAAAACACGATTATATTGAAGATGATATTGTCTCTTGAACTCTGANTCACGTATCATCTCGGCATCTTCCTTAATCCGGTCGCGTTCGGCTCCGCAAATTCGCGCCGCGACCGCCCTTATATCGCGCCCTAATCTACAGGCATTACAATTAACGCGGCCCCGAGATAACCCGCCACTCGCCACCCGCTGATAAAGGTCCGCACGAGCACTAGTTTAAACCGGTTAAGCATCCTCCGCCCTCAGGGTTTATCTAATTACCCTACGCCAACATACGAACGCGAAAACCAACGTTCCGTCCCAATCCCGACGCCTGAAAACGCTGCACGTTTACGTAATTTCGGTTTACATCGGTACAGACTCGAGGGTGCGTCACGTACGTAAATGTTTGCCGGGCGTCGTACTATCGGTATTTCGGCCTTCCGGTGGGCTCCCCCGAAGGTACCTCCGTCAAGGACCATCGATTACTATCTCGACTCGAGTCGGGCGCATATTGCACAACTTTGAGAGAATATCGCCGATCAATAAATCAGGCCCGATTGCTTTATGGCTGTAACTTTATTGTAGGGCTCGGAAAACACGATTATATTGAAGATGATATTGTCTCTTGAGCTCTGGTATGTTATTCTAAGTAACGGTAATGAACGTGAATTGAAAGACGAGTGTCTATTAGGAAACTAAGATTTATCTTTTCGAAAGAAAATCGTAATCTTTGAAGTTTTTCTGATTTGTTTTTATGTGTGTGTGTGCTGTGTGCTTGTGGTTTTTAGCGTGGCATGATTTGTATGAAAGGATTATGACAAAAATAACTAATAATAGGCCCATGCAATTACTACAACGAACGTCGCCATTTTTATGAAACTTACCCTAAACAATTAATAATTACGTACGAACTTATGTTGAAGGGCTTTAGACAACCCATCTTTAAACAATTAAGGCTAAGAATTTTACTGCTAATATTTTCAAGAAATAATCAATTTTATGTTGCTGGACACACAAAATGTTTTATACCATATATTTAAACAGTAGGTTCTTACTAAGCAACCTTAATTTTGTATCAGAAATCACTGAAATCCGTGTAATATTGGTGAATACTTAGCGTAACGAAATACCTTTTCTCTGTTTTTTCTTTTCTTCTAAAATATGACAAGCAGTTCATGTCGTCATAAAAACTCTTTTTAACAAAACTCTTCATAAAGTATTCNAAGATTTATCTTTTCGAAAGAAAATCGTAATCTTTGAAGTTTTTCTGATTTGTTTTTATGTGTGTGTGTGCTGTGTGCTTGTGGTTTTTAGCGTGGCATGATTTGTATGAAAGGATTATGACAAAAATAACTACTAATAGGCCCATGCAATTACTATATCGACGTCGCAATTTTTATGAAACTCGCCCTAAACAATTAATAATTACGTACGAACTTATGTCGAAGGGCTTTAGACAACCCATCTTTAAACAATTAAAGCCAAGAATTTTACTGCTAATATTTTCAAAAAATAATAAATTTTATGTTGATGGACACACAAAATGTTTTATATCACGTATTTATACAGTAAGGTTCTTACTCAGCAAGAATAACTTTGTATCAGAAATCACTGAAATCAGTGTAATACTTAGCGTAATGAAATACCTTTTCTCTGTTTTTTCTTTTCTTCTAAAATATGACAAGCAGTTCATATCGTCATAAAAACTCTTTTTAACAAAACTCTTCACAAAGTATTTNGAAGGGCTTTAGACAACCCATCTTTAAACAATTAAGGCTAAGAATTTTACTGCTAATATTTTCAAGAAATAATCAATTTTATGTTGCTGGACACACAAAATGTTTTATACCATATATTTAAACAGTAGGTTCTTACTAAGCAACCTTAATTTTGTATCAGAAATCACTGAAATCCGTGTAATATTGGTGAATACTTAGCGTAACGAAATACCTTTTCTCTGTTTTTTCTTTTCTTCTAAAATATGACAAGCAGTTCATGTCGTCATAAAAACTCTTTTTAACAAAACTCTTCATAAAGTATTCAACCTTTTACAAAATTAACCTGACAGCCATTAAAAACAATAAAAAGTAAACAAAAATAGTCAAGTTGACACACTTACTTCAAAAACTTTTCTGGAAAAGTTTTGCCCAAAGTTTAATTTAACTGATAAAAAGTTTGAAAGCGAGAAATTAGTAAAATAAAACGTGAGTCATCGATATAAAATGCGTGGTGCGACGTTCTCAGACCCTGGCGGTAATCATTTAATACTCTTTACTTCGTCATTAACTACTAGAACTAAGCGCCGGATAAAAAACATGAAAAATAACCTAGCTCTAACGAATACACTACATTCATAAACTTTATAATAACTAAACATAGGAACCGCTTGATGAAAACTAAATTATTTTAACCGCATTTAATCGCCAATTTCTTCTTAGTCTTACTTCAACNAATTAGTAAAATAAAACGTGAGTCATCGATATAAAATGCGTGGTGCGATGTTCTCAGACCCTGGCGGTAATCATTTAATACTCTTTACTTCGTCATTAACTACTAGAACTAAGCGTCGGATAAAAAACGTGAAAAATAACCTAGCTCTAACGAATACACTACATTCATAAACTTTATATTAACTAAACATAGGAACCGCTTGATAAAAACTAAATTATTTTAATCGCATTTAATCGCCAATTTCTTCTAAGACTTCTTCAATGATGTCGAAACTATTTATAATTTGGTCTGAAAGCTCTTGAGTGAAATGGTTTTTACGTGGGAACGATTTTTGTGCAAATATAAACAACAACAATGTGCTTCTAATGTGATACGTCGATTGGAAACGCCGAGAATCATTTCCGCGTAAAAATTTCTGATTGTGGATGGAAAATCGAATCGCAAGTACAATGATTCATTATATATTTGGTGTTATTATATGATGTTTGTGTTCAGGGTCCGGGGATGTTACTGACTATGCCAATTGTTTCAGGACGGTGCCGCTAACCACGCAAGCCTCCTTGTCTCAGATCAACAAGAGGAGGCTGGAGTTCNTGATGTCGAAACTATTTATAATTTGGTCTGAAAGCTCTTGAGTGAAATGGTTTTTACGTGGGAACGATTTTTGTGCAAATATAAACAACAACAATGTGCTTCTAATGTGATACGTCGATTGGAAACGCCGAGAATCATTTCCGCGTAAAAATTTCTGATTGTGGATGGAAAATCGAATCGCAAGTACAATGATTCATTATATATTTGGTGTTATTATATGATGTTTGTGTTCAGGGTCCGGGGATGTTACTGACTATGCCAATTGTTTCAGGACGGTGCCGCTAACCACGCAAGCCTCCTTGTCTCAGATCAACAAGAGGAGGCTGGAGTTTGGTGTGGATGTAGAAACCTTTAGAACTAACGATAGACGCCTGGAGCGCATCAGCAGTGAGGGCTCCATGGAGGAGGAGGAAATCCATGGCAAGAGAAGACGACGGCTTCTAGATGACGAGCGACGAGAAGAGCCCGATGTTCGCCGGCGGCCATTACCCATGCTCCGGCCTCAGACCTTGCGACAACCTGAAGAAGATGATGAAACACTTATCCGGGAGACACAANACTTCGTCATTAACTACTAGAACTAAGCGTCGGATAAAAAACGTGAAAAATAACCTAGCTCTAACGAATACACTACATTCATAAACTTTATATTAACTAAACATAGGAACCGCTTGATAAAAACTAAATTATTTTAATCGCATTTAATCGCCAATTTCTTCTAAGACTTCTTCAATGATGTCGAAACTATTTATAATTTGGTCTGAAAGCTCTTGAGTGAAATGGTTTTTACGTGGGAACGATTTTTGTGCAAATATAAACAACAACAATGTGCTTCTAATGTGATACGTCGATTGGAAACGCCGAGAATCATTTCCGCGTAAAAATTTCTGATTGTGGATGGAAAATCGAATCGCAAGTACAATGATTCATTATATTTGGTGTTATTATATGATGTTTGTGTTCAGGGTCCGGGGATGTTACTGACTATGCCAATTGTTTCAGGACGGTGCCGCTAACTACGCAAGCCTCCTTGTCTCAGATCAACAAGAGGAGGCTGGAGTTTGGTGTGGATGTAGAAACCTTTAGAACTAACGATAGACGCCTGGAGCGCATCAGCAGTGAGGGCTCCATGGAGGAGGAGGAAATCCATGGCAAGAGAAGACGACGGCTTCTAGATGACGAGCGACGAGAAGAGCCCGATGTTCGTCGGCGGCCGTTACCCATGCTCCGGCCTCAGACCTTGCGACAACCTGAAGAAGATGATGAAACACTTATCCGGGAGACACAGGCCGCGCTAAGAACCCTCTCAGGCAACTGGACCCGGGAACAACCGCAGTCGCATAGTGGTGATGAAAACGAAGATGCCAATGGCTTTGAAAACCTGTTTGATGACAAACGTTCTGAAAAAATCCCGTCTTCCCCTTCTCAGTCGTCCGACATGTCTCAGAAAAGCTTCTCCACACGTCACCAGGCCCAACACATGAATGGCATGGGCAGTGACCACGAAACCAAAACTAACCTCATTACAATAGAAATAGAAAAATGTGAAGATTATGATAGACTAAGTAGACAGTCCACACAGTATGGTGCACCAAATTTCGACGAGCTTGTCGATTCGTCTTCCAACGAACTAGAGATCGATATGTCAGATAGATGTGATGATAAGTACGATGACGACAGAGATATTAAGCCGAAACGAAAAGGTGAAATGGTGTCTGTAAATAAACAGTCTCTGTATAATGCATATAAGGCGGCGACGGCAGCGTTGCCTTACTCCACGCAATCAGCTTTCAAGCCGCCCGCTGAAGTCAAGCACAGGCTTCATAACTCGTCGTTGCCAAGTGAACCTTTCGGAGGGTACTCGAATGACCACGACAGGAAGGAGCACAAGGGCTCGAAGCAGTACACGGTGCTGCAGCCGGCCGGCGCGGGGTCCCGGGCAGCGACGGCGCTGCAGGAGGCGCGCGCCGTGCCCTCCGCGCAGCCGGCGCGCGACTCGCGCCCTGTCAACGCGCTCTCCCCGCCGGCACGAGGTACCGGCCGCACTCACCTCAAACAACGATACCCAAACTTTCTTAACGACCTGGCCATAACGTACAACTCCGCGCTATCAACTAACTCCAAGTTTGTTTCAAGGTCGTCTCGCGATATCTCATAACGTAGCCGGGTCGATGCTCACTACAGCTGTCATGTAACACTGCTTATTGTAACTTGATCAAATAAAACATCGTTTACTCTATAGCGGGATTGTCTAGCCTTCATTTGCAACTACAATTCTACATACATAGGTACGTTTACGTCCATAGAGATACGCAACAAAAGCTGGCAACAAATCATTTCTCATTTGTAAGACGTCGCCATAATTTAGTTGGAGACGGTCACAATAAGGTTATACTCCCACCTAAGTCGATAACGTACATAGGTACATAAAATACCTAAGCGTTTTCCTCATGTTGCTGGGCGATAGCTGGGTTTATGTCGGGGCAACGAGCAATAAAAACGGGTCAGGACAGGCGGTGGGCGGGGCGTTAGCGCGCCGCCCCGCAACTCCTGAAAGAAAAATTGGTAGTCCGCGCGCAGCCGCTTGGCGTTCTTTATTTTTTCTTTTAAGTTGTACGTGGGGTGGGTGGAACGCGGGGCGGGGCCGCGCAGGTACGCCCCGGCCGCGGCACGCCCGTCCGTATCGATCGCTCGCGCACGCCCCCACCCGCTCATCAGGAAAACACTAATTTGTGCACCGCTCGATTTGTTCACAGAAGGCAACAAGTGTCCTACACCCGGGTGCAATGGGCAGGGCCACGTCACCGGCCTATACACTCACCACAGGAGGTGAGTCAATGATTCTATGATTTTCAGTATAGCACGGCACAATCAACAGATCTAACCTTTGCGAGAGAATCGGTACGCTTTCAAGATAAAATTGCACAGGCCGTTTGAAACACGGTGCATAATCGCGCTTAGGCGCGCGAGGCGTTCTAATTTATAAATGTAGTACCTACATTAACACTTTCACTGCCACCGCGGTTTTTACCGCGTCCTTAGCGATGCCGCCTACAAATCACCGAGAACACACTTGTTGTGTCACTGGCACTACAAGATGAATTTACTTATTTTAGTTGGTCACTATGCCGTGAACACACAAGGTGTGTCAAATTATCGGATGTTGTCATAGATCGTCAACTTTGGACATGTGTTTAGGTCAAAATTATTATTCTTGAGAATAGCGAAATTAAGATATCATATAGCCATATATTATTTATATCTATAATATAAAAATGAATCGCTAAATGTGTTGGTAAGCGCATAACTCAAGAACGCCTGGACCGATCGGGCTTATTTTGGTCTTAAAATGTTTGTACAGATCGAGGGAAGGTTTAAACGATGAGAAAATATGATTATATTAAAAAAAAAAACAGGATCCGCGTACGAAGTCGCGGGCAGAAGCTAGTATATATATAATTACAATTTACCCTATGTACATACATAGGGTATTTAGTGTATTTTATCCCAAAAATTAAAACCAAAACAAAAGGATAAGTTTAACATTTACTTAATAAATATATGCGTACGCGATATAAATTATAATTGTCATTTAAAAAATGAAATTAATTTATAAAAACTTTTCAGTGTTATAGAAAGCATGATTTTATATGTCCGATATGGAATAACTTCAATATATTTTAAAACAATACGTTTTATGTTTAAAATTTCTTATAGTTTTAGATATGATTAACTTATAACTAAAATTCTAAATAAGTTTGAATTAATTTAACTACACAAAAAACACACCATTGGGTATTATTATATGACATCTTAATTTCGCTGTTCCCGAGAATAATAATTTTAGACCTACCCACATGCCCAAAAGTTGACGATCTATGACAACATCCGATAAATTTGACACACCTGGTGTGTCAACGGCATAGCATAGCAAAGTATTTTAAAAAAAATATTAAAACAGTCTCAATACTCGAACCATTTAAAACGTAGTAAATATATGAAGTTATAAATCTGTGCTATCATTTTCAGAAGAAAATACAGCAAATTGAGTGAAATATCGATAAAATATTAAATACACACCAAGTGTGTCGCCGGCACCTCTAGAAAATTATGGAGAACACACCAGGTGTGTCAGTGGCAGTGAAAGTGTTAACACAGGCCTCAAAGTTTAAATAATTCTTTAACATCAATTCCCTAACATACTTACATTACTCATTCTTACATGGTCGTACCTAAGATAAACAGCATTACTGATGATGATTTGTTCCTCCAGTCTGTCAGGATGTCCAAGAAAGGATAAAGTCACTCCAGAGAGTAAGTAGAACTAATCAATAACAACAGTTGAGCTTCACCGTTTGAGTTGCGTTATTCTTTTGGTTTTGATAATTATGTTGTTATAGATACTGTTGAGTTCTGTAGAGTACTTACTTAGGTATTTTGATCACCGTTTGCTTGATGTTGGTTATTAATTTAGTTTTAAGTTTTGTTTTATTTCTCAGTTCGTAAATATAAGTCAATTTTAGAAACACGTATCTACCAGTCTTACCTTATTTATATACTATGTTGTAGATACCTTCTATTTGATGATGATTGATACTTGAGTAATTTCTGCTAAACTTAAAAAACACTTCTCTGTATTCTACGTAATTCCATAATTGCAACCAGTCAATACGATGAATAAGTCAATCCAAAGTTGATGTCCAAACCTTCGATTAATGTCAGACTATGATTTTTTTTTTCAATGAAATCAATTCCTATCACTTTAGTAACACGATGACGTCATTGTTTAGTATTGGCGTTGCACGAGACGATATTGAAGTGCCCCACGCCGGGGTGCAACGGGCGCGGCCACGTCAGCTCCAACCGCAGCACGCACCGCTCCCTGTCCGGCTGCCCCACAGCCGCGGCGCGCAAAGCCGCCGCTAGGTCGCAGAGAGCCAGGCCCTCAGGTGAGACAGTGCCGTGCACTGAGTGCTAGTCAGCGCCAACCGCAGCAGTTACCTCTTTCTGACCCACCCATTCACAAGATTTAGTATATTAAGATTTATTTAACTACTGGCTACAATATAATCGCAATACGCAAGAGTACTCTGCATCCACTTCTGGACAGCTAAGTAACATTTAAACATAGAACAGTTCGTAACAACATCGTATTGTCTCCAGTATCCCACAGTTCAATATCGCAGCCTCCCATCGCGATCAGTCAAGAGAGCGTAGCGAGTTCTTCGGGTAGCATATCTCGGGATCGCGAGGCCTCGCCTCGCAGCCCCGCCGTGAAGCGAGAGGGCGAGCTGCTGGTGCCCAAGCGAGAGGCCGCCGAGCCCGAGCGCGACTCCCCCAGCATGGAGACGCGCCACGCCGGCTACGGCGCGCCGCCAGACCAGAGGTCCCCTTATGAACGGCCGCCGGACGACCATGTGCGGTCGTACAGGTAATTCGATATGAACAATTTATTGATAAATCGACGGCGTTTCTGAATACGTTTATGGGTCTCAAATTAGTAGATATAAATAAAATCACGGGTTGCATATAAGGGAATTCCACTCTCGCGTTCTTGACCAGCCATGCAAGACCAATTTATGGAAAAAGTAATTCATTACGTTTGTAGTTGTAGTGCTATGTCGCGTTGTTCTTTTGGATATGATTCAAACTTGACCCATCGTAATACGTAGGTAATTACGCCGAAAATAGATCGCGAATTATAGAAATCCTTTAGGTATAAAGAAGAACTGCCTTCTAGAATAATTTTTCTATTCTCACTCTGTAGACTACCACTAGAAGTGGATAAATCATATGGCGGGCGAGGATTGCACGTCGGATACCCAGGCGGCGTGGGGCTGTCACTGGTTCGCTCGCGCCTGCTTGTGAGCCCCTGCCGGCTAGGTGCCGGCGAATAAAATATATCTTCCACCGGACAGCGTTGGATCGCGGGAGAACCCTGGCGGGGGCGACGCCGGGACCCATTCGGCCCGCCACGCCACCACGGGGCCTACGCCGCTACCAGCCTCTAGCTGGGTACCCATTTGGTCTGTTTTGGGATTACCGGCAATTGTTGATTTGACAGCGGAACAGGGCAAGTTAAAAAATAAAAACCCGGAAAAAATCTACGTCGTCATTTTATAGTGTTTTAGCCAAATGGTCTATACCAAAAGTGTTATGATTATATTTAGGATCTAGGCATTTTTTTCCCCGGTTTACCAACCATAAGGCTTTGGCACTGACGTGTTTTGTGACCTACCTATGGCTATATAGGGTCCGGAGCTGCGTTCTTGTTCAGACTGGGTCAGTTTTTCACGTTTCTCTCAAAGAGTGAACGGTGGGTAAAGGTGCGCAGGTTCGTCGGTTAGACGCCTCCTTTCTCCAGCAGCCCGTTTTAGGGCCCTACTGGGTGCTATGGCACTTCGCGGTTCGTAGCCGACTCGAAGGCGGGCGCCCCCTTTCCGTAATGGCCACCCCCGCGTATCTCGGTAGCTGGTGACCGCCGCCTCATTCATTATGGACTACGGCATGGTTCTAATGGGGATTTTCAGATACTTATCTAGAAGCCAAGTCGTGTACTTTTATACCTAAAGGTTTTCTAATTAATTCGCCGATTCTATTTTCCGCTCCGTAATTACCTTACGTATTAACGATGGGTCAAGTTTGAATATATTATCCAAAAGAACCACTTGACGCGACATACTTCTCAAATTTACAACTACCAATAACGTAATGGAATATACTTTTTCCATAAAGTTAGGTTTCACGGCCTCCTGGGTTCTAAAGAAACGCTAGAGTGGAATCGCAAAATATCAACTCGTGATTTACACTATTATCATCTCACCAATTTGGAGACCCAATAAATCTTGGTTTAAAAAACCCGCCCCGCTGAATTTAATCCAACTAAATTTGTTCATATCCCGAATTACCCTGTAACGGACCCGCACTTATGGTCGTCCCCGGGCCCGGCCCCGTTTCATAAATGTGGAAACACCCTCTCAGCGCATCCTTGGCAGGCGGCCTGTAGCCCCGCGTGTGTCCTGGGCGCCGGTCTCCCAATTGGGCTTGTGGGAAGTATCGCGCTCGGGGGTCTCCTCGGCCGTAGTCTCCATACGGCTTAGCACTGGTTATTTATCGCACCACAGGGCAGCTCGCCCCTCTCGCCTTCACGGCGGGCCCTTCCCGAGGCGAGGCCTACTATGTCTCGACCCCTAGATCCGGAAAAGGATTATCACTGGATGCTGCCGGGGGGAAGAAAATCCCGCTACCCTCTCTGGGGGATCTGATCGCCGATGCCGAGGCCTGCCGATATGAAACGGTGGGAATACTGGAGACAATACCGATTGTTGTACCGAACTGTTCATGTTTCAAAATGGTTACTAAAGGTGTTCAGAAGTTGATGCCAGGGAGTACCCTCTTCGCGGTATTTGCGATTATATTGTTAGGTCCCAGTTAGTTTTAAAATAATTCTAATATTACTAAAATTTGGTGTGGTTGGTAAATAGAGGTAAAACCTTTGGGCTGACCGTAGGGGTTTCGCCGGCTGGAACTAGTCACTCAGTTGGCCCGCCGGCCACCGCTTCAAACCTGAACCTGGTCCTTCCTCGTGGGCGAACACTAGCCGGCGGGCTTTGGCCCAGGCCCCGCCGCGGCTTGTGGAGGGCGCCCAGGCCGGTGACAGGGAGCCCGGGGCTCCTTGCTTGCGGTTAGGAGGGCTGGGAAACCGTTTTGGCCCGCCGGCCCCGGGTCTGGGCATCCCCGCGGCGTGGGGCACTTCAAAATATCGGGTCCTCGTAGCCCCAAACCGCCCTCAATACTAGAACCAATGACTGCATCGTGTTTACTAACGTTAGACATGGGAATTGAATTTTCATGGGAAAAATTTTCCATTATGTCTGACGCTAAAAGGTCTTGAGATCGTCAACTTTTGGACATATGAATTATCATCATGTTGTACTAGGGTTGCCAATTATGGAATTATAGTAGAATACAGAGAAGTGTTTTTTAGGGTTCCTAGCCTCCGAACTGGGCAAAAAACGGAACCCTTATAGATTCGTCATGTCTGTCGGTCTGTCTGATCTGTCTGTCTGTTCTGTCCGTCTGTCTGTCTGTCAGTCTGTCTGTCTTGGGCCGGTCCGAGTATTCCGTATGTCACAGACCACTTTATTCCGAAAACTATTTAGGACATTACACAGGTTAAAAACTGGTAGGTAGAATGTATTTTATTGACCGCCCTTTTACCGGATTCTTATGAATAAAAATAAAAAAAATAATAATAATTAAAAGGGGCTCCCCATACATGGAATACTTAAAAAAAATTTTGTTTCCTCTAATCCTAAAACTGTGGGGGTTGTCTATAGATAGGTCTTTAAAGTCAAAACTCTGAATATTTGAGCGTTTATCCTAAAACCATTCTTTACCTAACAAGTCCCCCAATCATTTAGGGTTGAAAGACATTTCCCCAACCAACGCAGTGCAAAAAGTGTGGCCCCCCCCTGTAATTTCTAAAAACTACAAAAGTGAAAATCTGGGGAAAAAAAATATTATTGTTATAGATCTGCAATAAAAACTACTACTAACCCAAAAAGTTGTTTTGAACAAGATACAGTTAGTGGTTTTTTGACTGACTATAGCTCTTTTTCAGTAAACCCGCAAATTAAATTAAACATTTGTTATTCATATATTTGTGTTTTGGCTATTGTTAGGTTAATACGTACGTTTATTTTTCATAATATTGGTAACGGCGAACCCTTTCGTGTGGCGAGTCCGAACTCGCCCACTTGCCCCGGGGTTTTAAAATTTAAGTTTAGCAGAAAGATTACTCATAGTGGGAATCTTCATCAAATCGAACAGTGGGTCTTAATAACATAGTATATAAATAAGTAAGGGCGCGCCCTAGACAAGATTACGTGCTAATCTTAAATTATTTTATTTAAAAGCTTAATATTGAAACTGCCATGATATTCACCTTATGATTATATTCCTTCTATATCTCAGCTTATGTCTTCTTGAGATATATCGATTTAATCTGTATGATCCGGCGTTTGTTGTAACACCCCCATCTCTATCTTGTGTATTATTGTTATCAATTGATTTATATATATGTGGTATTCTATCCACTCCAATTATATGCCGCTTCCTACATACGTCGTCGTACCCATTCACGTTACCTCGCGCCTACTTTTTAATAGTTGTATCATACGCTTTTCCATCATGTTAATTATTTATTCTTTGTTTCTTATTTCTTATGTATTTTTTTCCATTCTTATTTTTTTTGAACTTCTACCTATTTTTTTCGTATATATTTATATCATTTTATTTTATTTATATCAGTTTTCATTATATATATTTCTTTTACGGATACTTTTTCTTGGTCGATTCATACGTATAAATAGTTATGTTTTGAAAACCATTAATGTATAGTCCAGATCTAATACATTTAATTCCAAATATTTTATTTACGAACTCAGTAACATTAAAAACAAAACTGAAAACTAAAATTAATACACCAACATCAAGCAACCGGTGATCAAAATTACCTAAGTAAAGGACTCTACAAACTCAACAGTATCATTTAATCAACAAACTAATTATCATAAAATCTAAAAGATAAACGCAACTCAAATGGTGAAGCTTCAACTGTTTGTTAATGTTTAAGTTCTACTTACTCTCTTGGAGTGACTTTATCCTTTACCTTGGGAACCATATCCTTGACAGACTGGAAGGAATCAATCAATCAATCCATTAGATTGCCTGTTTAATTAAAGGTACCATACATACGACCATATGTAAATGCAGAATAAATTAATGGTAGGTAGGTATTTAGGAAACCTTTGATGTGAAAAGAATTATTTTTAAACTTGTTGAATGGCCTGTGGTTTTAAATGTACTATATTTATTAAATTTAGAACCGCACCTCATATAAGTTGCGATTATGACTTGTGTTTTCAAACGGGCCTGGCAATTCTATTTCTTGAAAGCCTACCGATTCTCCCGTAAAGGGGTTCAATCTATTTGATATCATGGGTTGATGCGCCGCAGTTAGACCTGAAAATCATAGAATATCATCGACTCACCTCCTGTGGTGAGTGTATAGGCCCTCCCGATTCAGGTTGCATCCGTGTACAACCTGGGCTCCACATCGTGCTCACACTCTTGTGGGTGTGAACATAAAAGGACAAACACAACGTGTGGAGATGTGCCTTCTGTGAACGGTAGAATATCGTGGCAGTGACCGATCTGG
>NWSH02000560.1:12191026-12206533 GCA_002382865.2 Heliothis virescens
TTTAGGCTAACTAAATCAAATAAGTCGTTTTTAGGGAATTGTGTACGTTTTTATAACAGGCTGCCTAAATGTATCCTTGATCTTACAGATAAAAAGTTTAAAAATGTAGTTAAAAGTATTTTAATTAAAAGAGCATATTATAAGATCCAGGACTTCATTGATGACAAGGATCCCTGGCGTTAAAATAATTATTCTTTCTCTCTGTACATGTGGCTTCCCCGGCGACCACGGCACTCCCACCAAGTCGAGCCATGCGAAGTGCAAGATACAACACCCATCTCAGAACTTGAATTACCTTATATCATAAAGTACTTGAATTATATAAATGTATAAATAAACATCATTATCTACTACATTTGCTTAAGCATTGTTTGTATAATTCATTAATATATCTTAGCTCCAGATTCTCTTGCAATGTATAACTTTCTCAGGGATAGCTTGTAGCTGTAAGAAAACTATTGTAAACATGTGTTTTTTAAAAAGAGTATCCATGGAGTTTCTTGCCGGTTCTTCTCCATGAGACCCACTTCTTCGAACCGTGCAACTAGCTTGACTTTTCATAAGAGCTTTTATAGGCCTATTTGAAATAAAAAATATTTGATTTGATTTGATTGATTTGACTTACAGAGACAGGATTTTACCAAGAAACCCAGAATCCGACTTAAAATAAGTACAGGCGACCGCAGGTCAAACAACCCGAAACTGTAAAATTTTATCAATCGAACATTAACCTTCCTCTAATGTGACAAGGGTGAAAATCGACAGATCGTGACAGGTTGGTATGTAGTCGTCTGTACAATGAAGTCTGGATGATGATCCATTTTCGAGGCCAAGTTATTAACTTAAAATTACAACTGGCAATTTATGTTACCAGAATTTCAGCCCACATTTGCTGAACAAAAACTAGTAAATTGATTTGGAGAAATTACTGTTTTATTGGTACGTTCCTTACTTAATGAAGTGTGACAGGACTTTTTGCGAACACTTTAAACTTATGTAATTAACCCGGTTTCATTTGCCATATTCAATTTCAATTATACTCTCGCGGAAGTTACATGCGACGATTTGTAATCATAGGTAACAGTTCTTTCGTTGTATCATGTATGCGTACACATATAAATATAATATGTTCCGATTGGCCGTATTATGTTACTAGGTTTCATGGATCAGTCGTATTAATCGACATGTAGAAGTGAGCGGTCTTTCTAAACTAAAAAGTTTTTATGAAAAACATGAAGCTTAGTTACTTCAGGTAGAATATACTTAGTGTATTGGTTTATAGAATGAATCTATAATATAAAAATAACCCCCTATTTTTATGGTCAGCGAATCACGCCTGAAAGGTTAGACCGATTCTTTATCTCTGCTACATATTTATGTATTCAAAGAAGCTACATCATTTCGTGACTACCCTGAAATGTAATTTCAATGCATTCACACAACAGCGTGACAATGTCTGTTCTGTTGACAAGTGCTTGAATGGACCTCTTGTTCAGTGAAGAGAGGAAAGTTGACAAGTGTGCACTGTACACATTTCCCATTGTATAGACACCATAGGCACCATATGCTAATGGGGTCAAGGGGAAAATATTCAGTGTTTGGAAAACGAAGCTTCGTTCACATGGAGGTGTCAACATAAAATTTATGACTAGCTTTTTAATTCTGATGAAGCTCGCATGACCTTAGGAATAGCATTTTTTCACCTTCAGCTGATTTTCATGAGTGTTAGTGATTAAAGTGTGGATTTGAATATTATCTAAAGGAGCTTTCGACAAATTCAATTAAACTGGCGCAATAACACTTATTTTGAAATGCACGTGCATTAATAGTCTGCAATTACGAAAATAGTAAAAGCTTTCATTCCGACACTAACGTTTTACGTCTCATTTTCATGACCGTCGCTAGCCCCAGGATTTTACTACCCTCATAAAATTAATGCATAAATACAACGGCATTATTACAGAAACAATTGTAATAATGAATTCTTGTCTTCGGAGGAGTAGATATTTAATAAAGCGATAAGGAAACAAACCTGTCTGTAGTTTAATTATTAATTAGAGTGAAACCCAGCTTCGTGGCCATAAATCTTAAAAGGTATTAACTACAAACAAGCTTAGAAATCTGTAAATGGAGAATACCATTGTGGTATTGCTGGATATTACGTTCTATATAATAGTTTATTCAATGAAAATTCCGTAATTTGTGCAATTTGGTATTAATGGCTTGCAATGCAAAGTGTTTATTGCATATTCATTGCTGATTTAAAAAGTCAGAAAAGGCTTTCTAGATCCTGGTTCGTAATTTTACTATCATAAAACAAATAGCTTTTGCCTGATAGATGGCATTTCATTTTATTATAGCGTTACGTTTAATGAATAGGTTCTGTTAATGTTTTGCCATCTCTACATTCTCATAGTCATTAATAGCTTAAACTTTTATTTTTTAACACAAAAGTACACAAATTTGAAATTTGTGTGCTTACTATTTATATCAAAGAGTATATAGGATATCTCACATATCGATATTAAAAGTACAACACGTAGTCAATGTGTGAATGTAAATGGAACTTTCCACCTGTTATTGAGAAAAAAAATATAGTTTCACAAGACAAATTCACACGGAATGAATCAAGGATGGAGGGCATAATGTACTTGTTTATTATGTTGTCGAGAAAAAATATCTCATAACAGCGTCTGGTAAGCCCTTGTATGGGAGTGGAACTTTTTGCGTAACCGACCAGTCGCGAATGTAGAAACATGTCGCTCTATTCAGGCATTTATAAAATGTTAAGCTTTAGTTTATGTCGGTTCAATGACACCAATTACTGTATTGCATTATTGTATATCTGGTACATATTGAAGAAATTAAGTTTTGTAATGGAGTAATACAAATATGAAACGTGTAGGAAATTGGTTACGCATATATTTCCTGTAAATCGAATGAGGGGAAATTGTCCACTGTAAATAGTTTCCAACAGCCATTAATATAATACTTACGTGGGTAAATAGTGCTTTTGGTGTTAAAACCGTGTCGCAGACACTTTAGTGTCAGATCATAACAGAATTCCCAGGAGTTAAAAATTCACACCGTCTTTTATGTTTTGACCCAGATTTTTGTTCAATTACAACATTTACAGTATTTTTGCCAAGGGAAATGCCGTAAAATTCTGTCAAAAATCTCCGTCTGACACTTTCACGGAAATTTCTACAGTCTGATGTGCTGAACTGCACCATATCTTAAGTGACATTCGCACATCAGGTTTTCATCAAGGTAATGGACATTTTATTAAGCAAAGAAAACTGAAAGTAGATGAACATACAGAGCAAAACAAGTTTTAGTATTAAAATCGAGAGTTCAGTATCAAGGAAATTTACATTCTAATGTAAGAACCCTTGCAAAGTGTTGACAACCTGCCCATTTGGTTTTAAATAATGGAAATTTAGACTCACCGATAGTAACATAAAGCGTTGACTTTATATTGTCTTGTCTTGTCAAAAAGCTCTTTTGTTACATGTACACATCGGCCTAATGGCCTGTTGTGTATCCCAAGAGATCTTCCCGAAGGCTGATTCTCTGCTGAGTACATGAATTCAGTAATTAAACTAGGTACCTGTATACGAAAATATCATGAAATCTAAAACATCCAGACAATACACAATACAAGTTCAAACTAAGCCACGTCCAGCATTCATAGCATTTCCAACAGCTAAACAAGACGGAAGGTGGCGCAAGTCGCGCAGTCAGAGCACTGATAAGCAGTACGTGATCACCCGAAGCCCAGGAAGGAAAGCAACCAGGGCAAAAACTAGGAAATTGATTCGCGATCGTGCAATGAATCAGCTGAGGGCACCGCGCTTGAACCCTGCTGATAAGGAGTTTAATAACCGCTTTACAGGCTCTGAATGTAATTGTATTTATGTAATTCCATTTTTGAAATTATTGCTGGCTGAGAAAACAATAAGGCCTGTTTCTTTTGTTTACTTTCTGGTGAAAGGTGGAATATAAGTCAAAAGGAGTGCCGTTTCTAAAAGAGGGGAGCTTTTGCTGCACATCCCTGAAGATGCATGCTTCAAAGCCACATGAGGTCAATGCTATCTCTATTTTCTAATCTATTATAGGATATGCTTCATAAAATCTGTCTCGGTACTCATAAAATGTAATCTAACACGCTATACATATAACGGGATTCTTGAATTTCCTCATCTCAACTAAAGCAATAATTTCTATTTCTGAAGCCTGATTTGAAAGCCAAGATCTCAGACATGAGACAGTCGACAGCGTTGTAATGTTTCAGCACAGAAACAGCGATGAAGGGCCCGATCGGCGCGCGCGCAACTTTCCACGTCCCGCTCCTCGGATATCTGTCCCTCTAGACATAACAAGATAAATCGACTTACATTTGAAAGGTAAGCAATTTGTATAGTTGTCTGTAGCGTGAAAGCGAAATCAGTTGTTGAATGTTCACGTTAATGTGGGTAGGATGTAAAATTAAGTAAATGTCCCTCTAGCTACCGGCTGCTGGTGTGGGCAGCACAATATCTGTTTTGTTGTGTTACAATGTATCGTATATTTAAGTATTAGAGAGTTGGGATCATGGACTATGCAAATACTCAAATACATTAGACTTCAATTCAATTTTATTTACCACTAGCTTTTGCCCGCGACTTCGTACGCGGATCCTGTTTTTTTTTTATATATAAACCTTCCCTCAATCTGTACAAACATTTTAAGACCAAAATAAGCCCGATCAGTCCAGCCGTTCTTGAGTTATGCGCTTACCAACACATTTAGCGATTCATTTTTAGGGTTCCGTAGCCGAATGGCAAAAAACGGAACCCTTATAGATTCGTTCTGTCTGTCTGTCTGTCTGTCTGTCTGTCTGTCTGTCTGTCTGTCTGTCTGTCTGTCTGTCCGTCCGTCCGTATGTCACAGCCACTTTATTCCGAAACTATTAGGACTACAGAGTTAAAACTTGGTAGGTAGATGTATTATATGAACCGCTTTACGATTTTTGTATATAAATAAAAAAATAATAATATTAGGGGGTGCTCCCCATACATGAAACTGAAACAAAAAATATTTTTTTTCATCAAACCTATACGTGTGGGGTGTCTATGGATAGGTCTTAAAAAATGGTACTGAGGTTTCTAAAACCATTTTTTCCTAAAGTCAATCATTTTAGGGTAAGACACTCCCAAAGTGCCAAAATGTGTGTCCCCCCCCCTGTAATTCTTAAATTACCAGAGTGAAAAATCTGAAAAAAATATATGTTATAGATCTCAATAAAAACTACCAACCAAAATTGGTTTGAACAAGATACAGTCAGTAGTTTTTGAGATATAGCTCTTTTTCAGTAACCGCAAATTATAACTTTGTTATTCATATATTTGTATGAAAAACAAAGTTATTTTTTGTTGTCGAGAAAAGTTTGTGTTTTGGCTAATTGTAGGTAATGAGTTCATTTATTTTTCATAGATAATGGAACGGAACCCTTCGTGTGCGAGTCCGAATCGCACTTGGCCGGTTTTTTATATATAAGATTACCTGCGTGAACGACTTAGATTATCGTTTCGAATCTCCCTCATACTAATATCAGAATAAAACGCTCACTTCTAAGTACAGTGAAAACAGTTATTTCAAAATTAATTAACTCATTCATTTAGAATTAATAATTGTTGTAGCAATTTTATCTTCAGAGCCGTAAGTCCTAACTCTTATTTAACGACTCACGGTTTCAAATTTAAATACTCCTTTCTAACGTGATTTAATTTCATGATCCTCCCAACTTTCCCCACTCTTGCGCACTTGTTAACAATCGAGAGCTTCGACTAGGGATCGGTCACGAACGAGTGCCAGAGATGCCTCCACGACGGGAATCGAGTGATAATCGATTCGATACACTCGGGATAATTCCAGCTTCGGCACTGGCTTTGATCTTCGAACGTGAATGTCTATGGTGCCATTAAGACGGTAAGTACCTGAAGGTATTTGAAGCAAAAATATGCCATTATACTGAGCGTGCATGGTATGCGAGACGGGGCCTTGAAAATTATTACAACTTTCGTTGCGAGATAATCAGGGCAACGATCCTAACCTGATCGAGCTTAGGAATTGCCTTATTATCTCAACGACTGCAAGTCAGGCAAAAAGGGTCTAGGTCTTTGGTACAAGTTTTTTGCTATTTGTGTTATTGCCCTGAAAAGGATAACTCATAGAATGGACTGTGCTTTTATACATTTGCAGCATTCAAATATTCACTTGAAGTTTGTTTTGAGAATCGTTTGTAGGTATAATAGCTATGGTTCACAAAATGATTGTCGAAGAGAATTTTTGCTTCACGTTTACGACCTTGTCGCCCACAAATAAACGATGGTGTTGCCATAGAAAGTCACGTGTTTCTTTGTTATCTCAGTAATTAAATTATATTGTTATACTCCCTAATTGANAAAATGGTACTGAGGTTTCTAAAACCATTTTTTCCTAAAGTCAATCATTTTAGGGTAAGACACTCCCAAAGTGCCAAAATGTGTGTCCCCCCCCCTGTAATTCTTAAATTAACAAAGTGAAAAATCTGAAAAAAATATATGTTATAGATCTCAATAAAAACTACCAACCAAAATTGGTTTGAACAAGATACAGTCAGTAGTTTTTGAGATATAGCTCTTTTTCAGTAACCGCAAATTATAACTTTGTTATTCATATATTTGTATGAAAAACAAAGTTATTTTTTGTTGTCGAGAAAAGTTTGTGTTTTGGCTAATTGTAGGTAATGAGTTCATTTATTTTTCATAGATAATGGAACGGAACCCTTCGTGTGCGAGTCCGAATCGCACTTGGCCGGTTTTTTATATATAAGATTACCTGCGTGAACGACTTAGATTATCGTTTCGAATCTCCCTCATACTAATATCAGAATAAAACGCTCACTTCTAAGTACAGTGAAAACAGTTATTTCAAAATTAATTAACTCATTCATTTAGAATTAATAATTGTTGTAGCAATTTTATCTTCAGAGCCGTAAGTCCTAACTCTTATTTAACGACTCACGGTTTCAAATTTAAATACTCCTTTCTAACGTGATTTAATTTCATGATCCTCCCAACTTTCCCCACTCTTGCGCACTTGTTAACAATCGAGAGCTTCGACTAGGGATCGGTCACGAACGAGTGCCAGAGATGCCTCCACGACGGGAATCGAGTGATAATCGATTCGATACACTCGGGATAATTCCAGCTTCGGCACTGGCTTTGATCTTCGAACGTGAATGTCTATGGTGCCATTAAGACGGTAAGTACCTGAAGGTATTTGAAGCAAAAATATGCCATTATACTGAGCGTGCATGGTATGCGAGACGGGGCCTTGAAAATTATTACAACTTTCGTTGCGAGATAATCAGGGCAACGATCCTAACCTGATCGAGCTTAGGAATTGCCTTATTATCTCAACGACTGCAAGTCAGGCAAAAAGGGTCTAGGTCTTTGGTACAAGTTTTTTGCTATTTGTGTTATTGCCCTGAAAAGGATAACTCATAGAATGGACTGTGCTTTTATACATTTGCAGCATTCAAATATTCACTTGAAGTTTGTTTTGAGAATCGTTTGTAGGTATAATAGCTATGGTTCACAAAATGATTGTCGAAGAGAATTTTTGCTTCACGTTTACGACCTTGTCGCCCACAAATAAACGATGGTGTTGCCATAGAAAGTCACGTGTTTCTTTGTTATCTCAGTAATTAAATTATATTGTTATACTCCCTAATTGAAATTATGTACAGACGACAGCACATCAAGTTACCACAATCTGTCAAATTTCTGCAATCGATTTTCAACCTTATCGCAATGGAGGTAGGTTAATTTTCGATTGGTAAAATTTGACAGATTCGTATACGTTGACCTGCTGTCGTCTGTACTTTAGTTAGATAATGTTGTTAGATAAATGCAGAATATTTGCTTGTACACGGCCGTGGGAAACTTTCGCGCGTTGTTTACTATTGAAAGTCTACTAAACGACTTTGGTAACGTACAAATAGGTCCGATTAATTAGTTCGATACGTGCTTACACAGACCGTTACGACGTACAAATTAGATCTTTTATCTTCTTCCTTCCGACAGTTTGGCGACTACGGCTCCGTTCAGGTGGTCTCGCGATGTCGTACTTTACAATCTCATCGCGACATCGTGCGTGCGAAATTTCCGCGGCCTGTCTACAAGCGCGACTCGCGTCCGCGCGTCATAACGCGGTATCGCGTCAATCTGATTCCCAGCTAAGACTTTAGTGTTTAGAATATTTATTATGACAGCGCGCTAATCGTGGTGCAGTGAATGTGCACGTTGTGAGGAGATATGGATCTGTGCGCGTGCATTACACTTCTTACATAATTTAACTGTGTCGACATAACATTTAGACTTAAGACTAATCAGCGATTAGCGTTGACTGACGCATCTGTTAGTTTAATTGATCCTGTCTTTATTTTTCAATAGGTTAGGCTATCATTTTTCAGTGCTTGCGAGACAAATAAATAAGTAACTTTACCTGCAAAAAACTGTTGTTAAACCACATGATATTATGTTGTTCAATCACTGTCAGTCACCGCTCAATTACTGATCATTACATTACCATACTATCTCAGCCTGACGTAATTTAAATGTTAACAAATTCATGTTAATCTCAATAGCAATGTACGGTAAATGTCAGTGCTAAATAATATGAAAAGAGGTCGAATGATCGTACATTAGACTTTCCCTGGCCCGTCGGAATGCGCAAACGCCGAGACCTAGTACTTACGAGGAATGCTAACTTGTTATGCGCTACTTTTGTTTTAAAACAACAGATGTATTTACATGATTGTGAAACCCGGAATCGATTTGGTTTGCGGTCGGCGGCTAACGTTGTTTCAGTTGATGCGGAATGGCTATCAGACGTGTAGCAATTAGGCATAGATTAATATCAATGCAGCCAATGCAACGGTATAAAGCATAATAGCATATCAATAGGATATTATAAGTTGTTAGAATAGATTGTTATGTAATTTGTATCTCACAATTAGGAGACGGCTTCGTTGTTTTAGTCATAGCTCGATAGGTGATCGGATGTTGATGTAGTTCATTACCGGTAGTGGTAATGTAGTAACATATCGTTTATTTTTCATTTGATTTGATCGAATAATTTTGGGTTATAGTTATTAAATACTTATTAAAACTTAATCATATTGATAAGTAGATCAACACGTAATTGAGAACCTACTTATTTTTTCGAAGCCTGTTAAAAAATAAACATGGCTAAAGTAAGGCTGGTATCTCAATAAAACTAAACGGCAATCTTGATTGTATGCGGCGCCCTTTTATTCTCCGAGAAAGAAAAAAATAAAGACATGCTTAATTACTATCAAAGGCTTTCTGTTATTACGTTTAATGTCCCATAAACCGAAGTTCCTATTGATAGGTAACTTGTACAGACAACAGCACACCAAGTTACCACAATCTGTCAAATTTCTGCTATAGATTTTCAACCTTATCACAATAGCCAAAGGTTGATATCCGATTGGTGAAATTTGTCAGATTGGTATACGTTGACCTACTGTCTTCTGTTCAATAGCGGTGTAGGTAATAAATCACCAACTCACCGCCTTACACGAGCCAAATCGTAGCCAGTGGTTAATTAACGTTTACTTAATTAAACAATACGATTACTGTGTTAGGTAATCCTTTCTCCTAAACCTCAAACCGTTCGCTCTCTATACTCGATGAAAACAAATGAACGTGCAGTTAAAATGGCACGTATTATGTAAATTTTAATAAACATTGATATTAACTTTAGTAAGAGGTACAAAACTTCTAATAGGTTGATATAAAGAATATTAGGTTTCTTAATACGCGCTTGGTGTGTATCAGCAATTTATTTTAATTTGCTTTCTAATCAAAAGTTGTCATAAAAGGACAATATAGATTGATAGAAGAAGTTTAACAGATGCAGATTAAACTCTTTTGCGAACTTCTTCTTCTCTTACGAACAAGATGCGCATGCAAATGCTACTTTCTTCTTCTCTTTCTTTACAAAATTACACGGAATATTATTCACACATCACGTCTAGCTTCTACTAAAAGGTCTTATCAAAATATTTAAAAAATAGCTTATGCTGTTTTTGTTCCTGACACATCCGTCAATATGGCGGCTTCAAACTGTCATGTCTTAATCAAAACAACGGCAAGCCGTCGAGTAGGTACATCACATTCACTGACATGAATAACATCGGTCACTCTAAATAAAACATACTTACATTTTCCAATTTCGATTATTGCCACAATAAATGTGAAAGTTGACTTTCTATGGACTTTTTTCTAAGTAAACCATATCCCACATGTATTGATTTGTTGTGTCGAATTTGACTCGCTGTCAAATTAGTATGTTCTTGTAGTTAGCTGATGTGAGTGACCCGGAGTGACGTAACCGTGTAACCCAATGTTCTCACGACGAAAATATTCAGAAGGGAGTGCCGGAGGAAATGAAAGAATAAAACTTTTAGGTTGACGACTGACAGAAAATAAATTACCTAAATATGCCGCGACTGTGTGATTTTTTTTGGAAGTTATAAATTAATTGACTGTCACTAACTTTATTTCTTACCCAATATATGACACTCCATTTTCATAGTCACAATTAGTTCATGAATGGAAGTCACGGGTTTGAATTTTCTTACTCCACATTTTCAACTAACTCGAAAAAACATTGAGAAACAAAAATTCTTATGTGACTTTAAACTAAGGAAACAAATCGTTGACACATGACATTGTCTTTATTTCCCATTTTAATTAAGAATTAAATTAAGCTGTGTAATAAAATTAAATTTTATTAGCTTATGTAATTAATTATTTGGTGCACAATGGACTATAGCTCATGTGAAACAATGGGGTGCCGTAGGAACGGAGCCTTGGCGCCATTCATCATGGCTGCACAGCGCACGCAAGTTGTGCTGGCTAGAGTGGCTAGTTGAATTATAATCACTATTGCTTTTATAATGATAAACCGTCTCAACATGAACCTTTGAAACTTAATTAAACGATAAGAAAATATATTCTCACTTCATCATCACCTGCCTAGCCTTTTCCCAAGTACATATGTTGTTTAACTTCCAGTCTAACAACTGAGAACCAGTGTTTTACATGGAGTGACTACCTGTCCGACCTCCACAACATAGTCACCTGGGCAGCCCAATACCCATTGGTAAGACTGGTTGTCAGACTTTCCGGCTTCTGTCTGCCAAGACAAGATAGTAACCCATTCACGGACCGACCGCGCCAAGCGTTGCTTAACCTTATGATCCGCTCAACTTTGACATAGCCACGAGCTCTTTCATATTCCCATTTCACATTCCGTAATTAAAATTTGAGCTCCTTCCATAACTGCCACAATAATTTCTCAAAACGCCATTACATACCTGAAACAAACAAAACATCAATTAGTATAACAGCGAAACAGAATATATATCACGTTCAGTTCCGATTAACAGTCCTTTTGCGCCGGCGCATTGCGGTAAATCTTTTAGTTGTCGATTCTCGATCTGTATGAGTTACGGCCCTATCTGCGCACAGTTTGTTCCTTAGAACTTTCATCTCCATTTTAGGTATTGGATACAGCTACGGCCCTAGTGCCACAATCGCCTATTATCTTTGTGTTTAGAATTAAGTAGACATTTATTTACTTCCCATTTATTAGTTTCAGTGCGAGTTAGATGTGTCAGTGTAAGATTTCGTTTCCTTGTTTGTTTGTTATGTAGGTTTTAGTTTAGTGTGTAAGTTGATATTTGCAATGGGAAAGTGAAATACAGTTTCTTTGGTTTTATGGGTAGAAGCGTGTTACATACTTTATATTATAGTCCGAATAAGTACCTTTGTTGTGGTACACAATAAGCCTACGAATTATTTTTACATTTATAAGAAAATTATCACTACATTTTTCTGTTTCCAGGAAGTAATACGCACCAATTTCAATTACTACATTTCTAAGTTATTAAATGTTACTCAATGGACCGTTTTATGTTATTTAATAGCATCCGTACCACCTGCCAGGAACAAAACCTTTGTATTAAGATATCGTGGACGGATACATCGTGACTCACTTGGTACATTTGAAAAGATTCAATTTTCAAAATATTATAAAAATATTACGTTCTCCTTTCTATTTGAAGTGGACATTACAATATTATTGGAGGTTATATTTCCGACATCAGAAAAAGCCTACACTGAAAATACGACCTTCTACTTTTGCGTCAAAGCTGTAAATTGAATGACTTTTTTCCGTACAATCATAAGTATATGGTAAATATGTAAAAGGCTTACAAAACGTACAAATATTTAATTTGCATTCAAAATTGTCTCTGTATTTTATATTTTTTTGACTCGAGGACATGAAAAAGATTTATAGTTGGTAAAACTATGAAGATTATTGAAATTGCTAAGAGCAAACATTATTTGAACAAATGAAATTATATTTGCATATGCAAAATGTGCATAATAAGCAAATATTTAAATCTATTCACTACACCACTCATTGTTCACTACGATGAACTGCTTAGGTACTCTATGTACTAAAAATAATTTGCTTTGATTATTCAATACAAAACAAACAGGTAACATAAGTATTGTGTATATTTTTCACGTCCGTGGTATTGTGTATCATCTTGCTCAGTATGTAGTATAGCAAACAATGTACGTCTGCAAAAAAAAACACTCATTCTACCCAAAAGAAATTTTTAACGCGTACTTTCAAATCACTTCAGTAAAAGCACACAAGCACTAAAGAACACAAAGTACAACAATATCACCTAAAACGGTTCTCTTTCACGAAACAATAGCTTGTAGTACAGGTGCCCAACACAAAATAGATTTGAAACGACCATTACTCGGCCATAAGCTTAAAGCTACACTTAAAACGTGGTCGTTAAATTCAAACATTGGGCACGACACTACGCTAAATAACCGAAACAACACATAAGCGGTTGTGAATGGCGGTTATTTGAAAAAGCGTGAGATGTAGGTAAAGTATAAAAGCTCGAATTACCTATGTTTTCGCAACTAGTAATAGTGCTTCGCGTTTTAAATAAATGAACACTGCAATGTCCATGCGTTCGAAATGATGATGAATGACCTAAATTATAAATCGCTGAATCGGAAATTGTTGCCGAAAGGTTAACTGAAGTCTATGCTGAATGCAATCAAATCAAATTCATCTTTTTCAACTTTATTGCTGATTTTATTATATGTATAGATGATAGTGACGTCATTAAAGAGCTACTTCCAAAGTTGTGTGCATTCCCCTATGTTATATTTACTGAAATGCATTACTTCTTTAAAGCATTTAAAAGTAAACACCTTTTCTCGATTAGCTAGGTATATTCTCGATGTTTTGAGGAAAAGGTCCAAAATCTTAGTCACATTACTGACAGCCGACATGCCACTTTCTCAGTTTTTAGCGTTCAGTTTCCTTAACGAATCCGCGGATGACTCAACTAGGCATACCTAATAACATATCATTACGCCCAAAAACCTCTATCGGAAAATTTAATGAGACACTAAGAAGAATTCCCGCTTCACTTTACCTCTTACGAGCGATAAAATGTGGTAATACTACGCCTTCACAAAGAAAGTGAAATGCTCAATGCAAATTGGTGAAATTGTATCTAAGCAAATATTATATGACTAGGCGTATGTAACAATGGTAGCCAGATGGTAAGTGACCTTGTAATTACATGAATATGCATCAGTTTATTGCATGTATATGCTAATAGTTTGGTAATATTAGTTTTATGAAATGTAGCTAACATTTCTTTTATCGTCATGGTGAAAGACGACGGGGACGCGACATTCAGAAGCCATATATTTGTACCTATTCTTTAGTTAGTTTTACTACTGCTTTTAAACAAAACCGAATACCAACAACTTATCTTTTATTTGAGCTGGCTTTTAACATTCTATCGTAAACAACCGATAAAATGAATTCAAAAGGGACTATTGCCATTTTATTTCTATAGAATCCATGATATTTAGCCAACGCATTGCATTTTTATAGTCGTCATTAATTTCATGACGTAACAACCGCAGCTTGCAAGCAGCAGCGTGTCGACACGTCACCTGTCATGGCACCCGGAAAACTGTCAAAACCACGATTGATATAACAAACTTGTGCTTGTATATCGCAAAGGTTAACCTATCAATTACCAATTTCCACGGCAAATACACAGCCAACAAAAATGAAACATTTTCTCTAAAACTATCAAGAGATTTCTCGTTAATCATATTGGAAGCGTTTAAATATTTATACCTTTAACAAGTTGCATAAGTCAGAAGAGACGTAGGTGTCGGATTACGATGATATCTGTCGATAGCACCTGTTCCATGAACAATAGCGTTCGTTCACTTTCATTTGTGTCTGCGCAGCTCGTTAACATTTTCGTAAAATCGAACGCGAATCGTGACTGAACGAGTGCTTGCTCCCTTTCGTCCGTCACGAGAACAATGATAGCAACCTTTGAGCTTTTAAAATTAAATCAGTGCAAACCCTACCGTGCTAACGTAATAATTTCCCACGCTAGGCTAAGAGGATAATTTCACTAGTCATGTTTTGCTCCAGAATAGTGCCGAGGCATTATGCTAAACAATGCAGAGTATCTTCAGAATGAATCTCATTGAAACACTTCAATGCAATCAGATAATAGGAATAAAAAATTTATGTATGCAAATATATTGCGAAGCCTATTTTAATATCGTAATTTCTTTCTACAAATACTCACAAACACTTCTCCCCCTAATTAGTATCTATTTGTGTAAAAAAGAGCAGAAACGGGAAACAATGAGACGGAAAGATGGGTTCCTAAACCAAACCAAATCAAAAACGACGATACCTATACCTTCTTTTACACAAGTTAGAGAAATGCTGCAGTGCTAAAGTTGAGATATCTCTCAAACTTTTCTAAATAATAACGTAACATAGTCTTGTAACAGTCGTCATCCGTCATTTGTAACCTATAGAAGGAAACTGTATCGACGGGTCGTGATCGCGACTTATTTTGCAATAAATCGTTCATGTTAAACTGTAACAAACATGGCCTTTAAAGGTGGTCACAACGGTTGTATAATATTAAACTAGCTTATTATACACTAGCCGTTTTCCCGCAGTTTCACTCGCGTCCCGTGGGAAATACTGCCCGTACCCGGATAAAATATAGCCTATAGCACTCGCGAATTTAGCTTTCTACCAGTGAAACAATTTTTAAAATTGGGTCATTACTTCCAGAGATGCCCCCCTACAAACAAACTTACAAACTTTACCTCTTTATATAACACTAGCCGTTTTCCCGCGGTTTCACTCGCATCCCGTGGGAATTACTACCCGTACCCGGATGAAATATAGCCTATGTCACTCGTGGATAATGTAGCTTTCGAATGGTGAAAGAATTTTTAAAATCGGTCCAGTAGTTTTTGAGCCTATTCATTACAACCAAACAAACAAACA
>NWSH02000560.1:12208759-12223345 GCA_002382865.2 Heliothis virescens
TTTTCCCGCGGTTTCACTCGCATCCCGTGGGAATTACTGCCCGTACCCGGATAAAATATAGCCTATGTCACTCGTGGATAATGTAGCTTTCGAATGGTGAAAGAATTTTTAAAATCGGTCCAGTAGTTTTTGAGCCTATTCATTACAACCAAACAAACAAACAAACAAACAAACAAAGTTTTCCTCTTTATAATATTAGTATAGATTAGTATACATAGATTATAATAAAATCGAGTAAGCCCTGCGCGCACGCAACATTGTTCAACAGTTTAATGAATATCTACTTAAAAGGGATCGTGATGGTATTACATTTGTTTTAGTGGGCCGTGATGGATATTGATGCAAATGTAATTATGTTGGACTTATAAGGAAAGTGATTAAACCTGTTTCCATATTGTTTATTGATTTCGACTTGTGTGGTTACATTATTATGACACTGGTAAATGTAGAATCGGTGAGTGCGCTTTTGAATTAGCTGCCGTCATAAATATTTTCAATACTAATCCCCAACAATTAATTTACAATTAACAATGCTGTGAATGCTAAACAAAATGAATAAAACGAATGAAAATTCCTTTTTAGTTCTCAAAATATGATGGGAAGGCAACAATACATCGAAATGCGACCCCTCATAATTCTATTAATGTGCAAACTGTGCTATTCTGCAAGGAAAGTGTTGTGCTACCCCGAATACGTAGTGCAGCATCCTGTCCCCGCATTCTTGTCGTCGTCGGTGGCAAAGCTAACCAACACGAACCCTGCGGAACGTCCCACGAAAGGAGAACAAAATGCTTCACCACATAGGTACACTCCTGCAAAAAACACAGTTGCGAAAAGTACACGCAACAATAGGAACAATTTTCCAAAGTATCATTAAATAAGAAACAGGGTCAATTGTTTCTAGGTACAATCCTGAAACCGATCACAATTCTAAAAGCGCTGTAAACAGCCGATTTAAATAAGCAAAGAAAAACAAGTCACAGATTATCACAGAAGTTAATCCCATCAAACAACAGCACCATAATCATCTTAACTCATGTTTGTTGTCGCACAAATCGTAAGCAGACATTAACAACCGCTCCGGTCCACGGTTTACAAACGGCAGTAATAAGATTACCGCCACCGACTGCACCCTGTTGGAAATCGTCGGTCGTGATAGGTGAACCTCTAAATAAATACGAGTGACACATTTATGAATTGCTCGCTGTTGTTTATCTTTGTAGGAGGTGAAAACGTATCGGGAGTTGTATGGCAGCTTATTATTTTGTTTTGACTAACAGTTATTCGGGAAATCAAATTGGTTATGTAGAGACTCCAGCACATGAATCTACCGCAATCTGTCAATTTTTTCAATAGATTTTCAACCTTATCACAATAGAGGAAAGTATACAGGTAGGTTAACCTGCTGTCATCTACATATCACGATCCTGACAAATATTAGTCTGGCATGTCAAACTTGAACAACAAGAATATACGGCAAAAGTAATTTGTTTTATTTCGTAAGGATTGCTCAATAAAGATGGAATGGTGCAAAGTAAACAGAATGTAACCTTGCCTGATGTCGCCTTCCTAATGTTTACTGCTGGAAGTATTTCCTTGACAATAGTCTAAAAAGACATTGTTTAAGGAAGTATCAAATAATTACACCAATTGCCGACTGCAGGCTATTATATCCTACGAAACATAATGCGTGCAAACATATGGCGTCATTACTCTATTTACATAATGTTAAGTGATACGAAAATATACTGAAGTATCAGATTTCTCACACTTCGGACTAATAGCGAATATTAAATGTCGATTATTTTTTTATGAACAAAAACTTTGATCTGTGGAGCCGCCGATGTATTCATGACAGATTCTAGGATATACGATACGTCACTAATTTTTTTGCACAACCCTAAAACGGATTAAACTTTTTAGTCTCAAATACCTTACTTGATATACTTTATAGCGCTGGAAATTAATTAAAATAATCAAATAATTAAATGACGCCGTTTTAAATGGTAGGAATAAATGTGTCAAGATTTACACGGAACCACAACACCAGAAGAGGTGTATCAGGATGTAGAATCAGCGCTTTACTGATCTGAACGGTAACGGTAATAGACCGAATGGGGATGTGAAAACAATTGCAGTGAGGTAATGACCTACACCCATTGAAGGATACCTGACATTATCAGAAGACCCTACGTGACAATAACCTATTCCATCAACGCCGAGAGAAAATATCATGAAAGTTAACGATAGTGCTCGAATGTTGTGTAAATAATTGTGTCATCCACCAAATATGAAAACAATTGTTTACTATAGGTTTCCGTAAATAAATAAAAAAGCCATTCTGAGGACGAACAATAGGCGTTGTGTGATATTTATAAGTTGGAGCCAATTATCCGGCTGCACTCATTCACACTTCAGCCATGGATCCCGTCGCCTCATTACACACAGTTCTACGGAATATACGTGCGTGTTTAAGTATACAGTTTTCCTTTATAGTGTAAGCAGTGTTGTGCTCAATCACAGTGACCCCAAGCTTTCGCGAGTTCGTGCGATTATAGAATCGATACTTGACCCTGATTTAGTCGATTGCGTGATACCGCTGTACTGAGTTTGTCAGTAGTCATGTTGCGACTCTTTAATATTAAATTCTTTACGCATCGCATATTTGGAACATTGTTAATGTGCTAAAAAAAATATTTTCTTTTACAGTAACAATCGCGTGTGTGCTCAGTCTGAATAAATACGCGCTTGCCTCGTTTTGTCCGATAAGTTACCAAATAATTGGGCCAGTATGTGGAACAGACGGTGTGACATACCCGTCAATGTGTGACTTAGAAGCCGCGAGGCTGATCGACGACTCATTGGACGTGGCGCAGCTCAAACCTTGCAATGATTACTGCAACGAGAAATGGGATCCAATATGTGGCACGGATATGGTCACTTACGCAAATCTGTGTATGTTCGAGCAAGGTGTCAAAGTCAACGAGAACCTCAAAGTGTTTCACGTGGGCCAATGTTTGACGCCAATAGGTGATGATGTCAGGAAAAACGAAATAGACGTCAATTCAATAAACAATTATTATCTAAATTATGTTACATAAGTAAGAAAGATCTTGGACCCGATTGATAAACGCTGATTAGGCTTCCGAATTGTATGTACGATAATACTGTTTGCACAAAGTGTAAGTAATTTTCTAGTGTTTAAGTAGGGTTTATGTGAGATTCAAATGATGATTGCAAGTGCAAACAGTAATAATACATTTTGTTGTAATTGAATCTTGTTTTATCTTTTATTTTAACAAAAGTGTCTATTAAAAGCAATCCTGAAACGTATATCTAACAATAGAAGAAATCTTGTATCTTAACATTATTCAAAATTATAATACCGATAGCCAAGACTATTAATAAAAAGTAAAAAATAATAAAAAAAATACGTCGCGTTGGGGGACCGCTCCTAATTATTCCTTACTTATTTACGATTTTTTTCATAAGTATCACATGCCTACCTATTTAGGAGCGGTCCCCCAACGCGACGTATTTTTTTTATTATTTTTTACTTTTTAAAGGGAAATCAAGTTTTTGTGTCGGGGGTTTTTTAAATTTTTAATTTAATTTTTATTTCATTCTTTTTATAGGTAGGTAGGTCGGTACGAGTAGGTATTTTAATATACAAAGCTATTTGAGACCCCATCACTAATATACTCGATATCAATATACTCGATATTTGCCGACATTCGATTCATGTCCCCACTTTTACCCCCATAACTTTTAAACGGCTCAACCGATTTTGATCAAACATGTCTAAGAACACTCGCCCGTAAGTAACCTTTAATACAAAAAAAACTAAATTGAAATCACTGCTTCCGTTCGGGAGTTATGATGCCACAGACAGACTGACAGACAGACAGACAGACAGACAGACAGACAGACAGACAGACAGACAGACAGACAGACAGACAGACAGACAGACAGACAGACAGACAGACAGACAGACAGACAGACAGACAGACAGACAGACAGACAGACAGACAGACAGACAGACAGACAGACAGACAGACAGACAGACAGACAGACAGACAGACAGACAGACAGACAGACAGACAGACAGACAGACAGACAGACAGACAGACAGACAGACAGACAGACAGACAGACAGACAGACAGACAGACAGACAGACAGACAGACAGACAGACAGACAGACAGACAGACAGACAGACAGACAGACAGACAGACAGACAGACAGACAGACAGACAGACAGACAGACAGACAGACAGACAGACAGACAGACAGACAGACAGACAGACAGACAGACAGACAGACAGACAGACAGACAGACAGACAGACAGACAGACAGACAGACAGACAGACAGACAGACAGACAGACAGACAGACAGACAGACAGACAGACAGACAGACAGACAGACAGACAGACAGACAGACAGACAGACAGACAGACAGACAGACAGACAGACAGACAGACAGACAGACAGACAGACAGACAGACAGACAGACAGACAGACAGACAGACAGACAGACAGACAGACAGACAGACAGACAGACAGACAGACAGACAGACAGACAGACAGACAGACAGACAGACAGACAGACAGACAGACAGACAGACAGACAGACAGACAGACAGACAGACAGACAGACAGACAGACAGACAGACAGACAGACAGACAGACAGACAGACAGACAGACAGACAGACAGACAGACAGACAGACAGACAGACAGACAGACAGACAGACAGACAGACAGACAGACAGACAGACAGACAGACAGACAGACAGACAGACAGACAGACAGACAGACAGACAGACAGACAGACAGACAGACAGACAGACAGACAGACAGACAGACAGACAGACAGACAGACAGACAGACAGACAGACAGACAGACAGACAGACAGACAGACAGACAGACAGACAGACAGACAGACAGACAGACAGACAGACAGACAGACAGACAGACAGACAGACAGACAGACAGACAGACAGACAGACAGACAGACAGACAGACAGACAGACAGACAGACAGACAGACAGACAGACAGACAGACAGACAGACAGACAGACAGACAGACAGACAGACAGACAGACAGACAGACAGACAGACAGACAGACAGACAGACAGACAGACAGACAGACAGACAGACAGACAGACAGACAGACAGACAGACAGACAGACAGACAGACAGACAGACAGACAGACAGACAGACAGACAGACAGACAGACAGACAGACAGACAGACAGACAGACAGACAGACAGACAGACACGTCAAACTTATAACACCCCTCTTTTTTCGTCGGGGGTTAAAAATATCAACAATCGTGATGAGCACACTTACGCGAGTGATTTAATGCAAAGAGAATTATCGTTGTGCTGATCGAGTAAGACACGCTATATTTCACTTACTACAATCGATTCATCTAGTCATGATGAATCGTTTATGATGATCGGCTTCTGTTGTGCAAATTTTACCATCCGTGCCCTGCTGAGTCGTGATTGAGTAACATGGGAACATACGAATAAACTGAGCCACGGAGTTGCAACATCGTCCAAACGTTTAAATTTTGTTTGAACACGCAAGGGTTGAATCGTGGTGGCTTAATGGTTAAGGCCCTTGCTTACCAACATTCGATTCCTAGAGCAGGCAAGTATATATTTTAACTAATTTGTGTCCAGATAGGTGAAGGAAAGAGGTATACCTCGAAGCGCTACCATTTTCAAGCGCTCCTTTATTATTCCTCGGAGCGCAGCTTTTAGTTAGAACTGTTATCGGGAGCGCTACTAAAAGGTGCGCTCCGAGGTATACCTCCTCGAAGGAAAATATAGTTAGGAAACCGGGCCTGGACTTAAAAACTTTGAAATCGTCAATACACCTGCTGCAAATATGGTAACAGGAACAGCAAAACGGCCATTCATGTACGCGACAGTTAGTAAGGCTTCGTTCCGTTTTAAGGAACACTATCCTTCGCCATATGACGCGTGCTGTATTAGGATTAACCTGTCGCCTGCCATACAATATTTTGAGTGTTAAGGATATCGTGTTACCTATGGTAAGTCACCTGACCACCTGACGTTAAGCTGCTTGAGTTGTGACAAACCAGTAACGTGTGGTTTTGTAAGTATCATATTATTAATATTTATTTTTAAATCTAATTATTTAAAATTTTCGTTTTAATTATAATTACAGTGACTAAAGTACTACAATTAACTGCCAGTTCACAATAAAATTAAACAAAAATATAAAGGAGAATAGTATTAGAAGAATAAGTAAAATTGTTCCTTAGTTATTTAATATTATACTGGTATACTGTATCTAAAAGGTAATAAATTCTATTCTATTCTATTCTATTCTATTCTATAGTGACCATGGATATTTTGCTGCCAACTGATTCACGTTCACAAGCTAACCCTTCCACTGAACAAATTGTTTAAAAAATCAGCATTAAACTAACAATTAATTTTCTTTCTTGGGCATATTAACAGCAATTACAATATCCACGAATTATTTTATAATTAAATTGCTAATGAAATATTAGATTGTCTCCGTTATTCACGTAACTGTTTACCTATTACAATTATAATGAACATATTAAAATTAATGAATACACGTCGCTTAGTTTATGTCCATAGAATTTTGTTTCAATTAAACGTCCACGTTGATATACGGCTCGATCGATTCCGTAAAAATGCTGTATATTGGTAAGTAGAAAATTATTTTTAATTGTATTACCGTAGCGGCCAGTTTATTGAAGGTAAGATTTTAACTCGATTAAGTTGTAGTTACCTATATTTGATTGTGATATTGCCTTTTACCGCTCTCCCCACTATCTACCAAATACGTAGTTTTGTTGAGAGTTTTCTTAAGTTCCTACTCGCAGTCCATAATGTCTTTTATTTTTTTTCTATTTCAATATTCAACACGTAGAGTTGCATGTACAAACACATAAAAAACTTCTTTAACTAATAAAAACAAAATAGGACTACTTAAATCCTTCTGAACATCTTTATTTTCGCTTCTCTCTTGGCATCAACTTTAACATCAAATACCTTCACCAGGTCTCTTAATACTGGCACAAATATCACGGAGTTTTGCCGTCTACCGAGGTTGTGAAGGAAGAGGTCCCGTTTGCGGCAATGACGGCCAGACTTACAAGACCCTGTGCCAACTATTGTGGGCGAAAATTGACGACTCAGATCTTCAAGTCCTGCATGATGGAGGCTGCCACGGAGAGTTTTTATTTGCCCCCGCAGAGGATGGCGATGGTGATTATAGCACCTATTATTACAGCGACACTGTTAACTTCTTTTAATAGTAATCGTTTTCTTGCTAGAGTGTTAGAGATAAAGGAATAAGTACTGGATGGTCGGTCAGGACGTTGAAAACGGTATGGCAATCTACTTATCTATGATTTGCTTTTAATTACCTATAAAAATCAATTTAATTTAATTATTCAACTAAGCAGATAAAGTATCTACAAGTATCAGGAGTGTAAATGCCAACACTCCTGAGCTGATAATGGTCCTTAGCATTTGTGCTTTGACAAACATGTAATAATAAAATAAATGTTTATATTTAGACTGTTTATTTTATTCCTCGTATTATAAATTTAGTACTTCCATTTCATTAGACCTCTTTACATTCATAAATATAATTCTAAAATCTAACTAAATGTTCTTTCCAGCGGTTTCAAGTCGATTTAAAGAAATCTTTGAAAATCTAATTCAGAAATTCCAAAGCGTCTCCAAGTTATCGTCGATTATGCCTTTCGGGTGGCCTCCATTGGGACCTCTTTCTCCACAAGATCCTCCTATACCGAAGCCGAGTTCAGACTCTGAAGAATAAATGCCAATATTATAAAGATATTCTTGTTATTTTATCCACTCCTTTTGATTTCAGGTTTGTCCTACCAACCCAAATTTTCAAATTTTTTTTCTTAGTAGGCACTTAGGTATCTTAGGTAACAAAAACTAATCAAATGTGAAGGAAACATTTCGTGAAAACCTGGACTATGAAGTCTGAAATCACCAACCCGCACTGAGCAAGCGTGATGATTAAGGCTCAACCCTTCTATGAGTGAGAGGAAGCCTGAGTTCCCAGCAACTTAGCGATTGCTTATTTCAACCAATTATGAATTACCCATAAATGGCAAGAAAAACCGTAAAGACTATGTAACATTACCTAATTAGTAAATACGAGCAATCAAAAGAAGCTATTAATGTAGCAGTAAAACGTTAATTGAATTTCATAACTCTTAATAGTTTTTCTCTCTAAATATAAAGGGTTTGAGCGTATTTGACATGCCATTTGACTCACGAAAAGGTCAGTTATGTACTGCATAACTTGGTTATGGATTCTTGTGTTTGGTACGTACGTACATTTATTCGTTTTCATTACTTGTATTTATAAGTTATGTCATCTTGCTGTCATGATTTAATGATAAATTTAAATCTAATTAATAGGAATAAAAGTTTTCTTTTGAGCATTCATAATTATAATCAGCTAACTATCTATACTTATTCATAAGACACTAAATACAACCTTTAAATTTGATAATTTCAAAATAAAACAAATGCCAAACTATTAAAATACTCCAACATCTGGTCAAATCAAAGAGTAAATCAATTCACAACTCACAGAAAGAGCATTAACAACTTCCCTGTCACATAAATACACACCAATGGTTTAACTATTGCGTCTACTTTGTGGACAGTGAATCGCTTAAATATTTTATTTCCTTTCAGTATGCCTAATAACACACATTCAGACATTTGAAATAGACGAAGAAGATCCGAGAAATAACCAGAAGTTCGATGGTGTACAAAGGAAAGCTAAACTAGACATGAGAAGAATGAATATCAATAGAAAAAGGTCTGGTGGATGGGACCCCAAGCCTTTGCTCAAGAGGACTATCAACGGGCAAAACTATGACTTCAGAAAAACTTTTAAAGCATAGTTCAAGACTGTTCATGATACAGACAACACATCAACATACTAAAATCTGTCAAATTTCTTCAATCGATTTTCAACCTTATCACTATAGTAGAAGGTTAATTTTCTGTTGATCTGCTGTCGTCTGTACACCGACGTCATTCGTTGCAGAAAAGATACAAAAACACAAAAGATATGTACACATATCCTACAAGCAATATTAAAGTTATCTCTAAGCTGTTATACATTTTTTATTAATAGTAAAACATCTTTACAATGTATGTCATTCGATTGCATAGCCACAATAAATAAATCTAGCAGGTACATATACCTGCTAGATTTATATTGCACAACTAAGGAAAACCTAATCCTAACTACCTTTAAATAGGAAAAATCTAGAGTATTATTTAGTTTGTACTTGTCCTGAATTTTTGCTACCCAAATTCCTGAGGAATAACAGCACCTATATCTCCCTGCCCTTATCCCAATCTATTTGGGGTCGGCGCAGCATGTTTTCTTCATAACAGCACCTGATGTTAGTAAAATCTCAGTAATAAGCAGCAATTACATCATTTACAATTTCAACAATAGTCTAGCTTTTTCCCAACTATATTATTGAGTCGGCTTCCAGGCTAATCAGGTTGAGAGGCTTATATGGAGCGACTGACTATTTGGCCTCCTTAACGCAGTAACCCGGGCACCACATTACCCCTAAGTAAGACTGGATTGACAGACTAACGTCTGCCAAAAATGATCAGATGACAACCGGGTCCGCTATCCCCCAACCACGGATCGACCGTGTCAATCGTTGCTTAACCTTATGGTCGAAGGACCCGTGCAGCTGTTACTATAGCCACGAGCGCTTAAAGCCTACATATAGCAATAATATGTATTCATATGTTTGATAACGATTAAATGATTAAGTCCATGGTGGCAACTTAATGCATTTTTTTAATTTCGTTATGTTTTTAATTAAGCCAATAATATCGTTTATATATACGTGATTAAAAATTAATCAACAGGATTAGTTTCGCCGAATCAGCTCGATTTCTATTAATCCCATATTCATTTTCTTAAAATGCGTCTCATTAAGTGGTTGTGGCTTTTCGTAACAGGTATGACTTATTTATTTAACATTTTTCGTGTCGGTTTGGGCAATTTATTTACTAATTAAAGTCTTGCAGTAACAGTAAACATCTAATCATACTGTTTTTGGAACCAATATTCCTTAATCTTTCGAATATTGCGTCCAAGTCTGACTCTTCATATCAAACTTGATCGATCCATTTCAAATGAAAATTGTTGATTTTAATATTTCAGTGTCCCTTGCAATAAAGGATGTCTTATCGAAACCAGTTGGCCGAATGTCAGACCATAAATACTACTCCATTGATACTCTGAACTTCTTGCCGGAAGACGCACGGATGAGGAGCGAGTATGACCCGGTTTATCACCGCTATCCTCGTAGAACAGCCCATAAAAGTGTTCGGAGGGCGAGGAAGAAAAAAATATTTAATTTTGTGGGTTAAGATCATTGTTGGTCAATAAAATGCTGCAGATATAAGGACTTTTTTATTTCTTTCTAATATTAATCCTGTTAAAGCCACTTGAGCTGAATTTGGCGATCTTGGTGATTTTTGTAAGGTTACATAATGTGGTATATTTTTTTCTGTAGGTTACTACAATACTTACTTCTCTACTATCAACCACAGTTAACTGTATGAGTATTCAGAAGAAAATAAAGGACAATAATATTAATAAATCGTATAATAAGCGTAAAATTAGAAGTTATGTCCAATTACTCAAACAATTATTTGGTTGTGTCCAATCAATGTAAAGAAAGTAACGAGCTATATGTGTGCTACCTGCTTCTCTCTTTCTCCTCTCCGCATGATTTTTTCTTAATTTAACGGGTTTACATGGAGGGTTTATATGGGCTATTCGACAACCTTCAGTGGCCTTAACTCCTTAAATCTCGGTATAGTGATTCAACAATTATGAAAAAACCGAGTCTTGCATATTGCACACTTAAATAGGTTGTGCTCGATACATACATAAGCAAATTAGTCAATACTTTTCAAAGAGCAAAACATTTTTGCATTTCTTTAAGACGAGGACATTTCTTTTCACGAAGCTAACTCAGTCCAACTGATTTATGAACGTGGTCAGGGTCGTACCGACACACAATTACAGCATTTGCATAACTAAACTTCTGTGCCAAATGTAAAGTTTCATTTTATTAGCATTTTTTTCATTGTAAGTCATAATAACTACTGGTTATAAACTATAGCGTTTATCACAGTTTAACCTTTACTGAGTGAGAAAACTTTATTATAATACCATTGTTCTAAGGATGATTTAGATACTTAATTCAAAAACTGCAGAACTAACTACCACACAACTATTCTGTGCCTGATAATGCCATAATGCACAAAACATCAGAATAGAATTCCATAAGTAAATTGAATAAACCAAACAACCAACCAGTTTTACTCAATAATGTCCGTGAATGTTAATGATGATTGGGTAAGTATGCTAATTGATTAATTTATTACCGAACAGCATGCAATTGAAGAGAAAAAGCAAATACATGTTTAAGTTGTCATGGTTCTGTGGGAACATGAATACGAACACGAGTAGCGTGATCTTTGGTGTCAGATGTCGCGGAAGCAACCCTTCTTCATCAGATGATGTAAGCCTATAAGATGCGAGCTAGATTTCAAACGCAATCGAACATGAATAAAAACAATTGGTGCCTTGAGAAACTTCAAAGAATAACTTCAGTTGTTTAAATTGGAAATGCTTCAACAAAACAAAAGACAGTATGTATAACTTCTACCTAAATGAAAAAGAAATCGAAAACGCATCAAGGAAACAAAAGAAAAACGTTATTAGCAGGTGATTCCAGTAAGTTCAGTTCTCAATATGAGATGTTGATATTCATAGAAATTGATAGTCTTGTAAATGCATACACTTAGATTATAAGACACATCATGTTTTTTTATTAAATGTTGGATAAAATAATTTCTTAGAAGGCTATAATACGGCTGACATAGTCCAAGTAAAAAATCTAGCACATCAAAGAAAAGGCATCAACATTAACATTCACCCAAAAAGCATTACCTAACTCCATGACACACGTCGTGATCGCAAAACAAGCTTCCCACAGTACATTAAGTCAACGATAATCATCTTTCACGATTAGATTCAGCTAATAAAATTACAGATGAACTCTGATCCTGGAAGATGTAACGTTTAACGTGATATATGTTAGGCAATGAGGTTGTGGAAGGTCCGGGTTGTGATACTACCTTAGGGTGGAGTAAGTGAGGATTTAGTTGCGAAACTATGTGAATTTTATTAATTAGTTACATATTTACGGATTTGTTTTGTCCACCACAAACGTTTACTCGGTTTAAGAATCAATTTTTATTTAGATTTAATGAAAAATTAGAACGATTTTGATCCAACACTTCTTAAAATCAAATAGAAGAAGTGTCTCCGACGAAGTGTCTTTTTCATTACTCCGTAAAGCTTACTTACCTTATTACGTAACTATAGGGCACTACATACATTACAATACCAAAGCATGAGTAATTAACAAAATGTAGATTTGTTACGAATATGCAAGGTGGACGGCAATAGAGCGGAATGCGGTTCACGATTAGCAAGGTGTCGTTTACAAGCGCGGGCGCAGCGACCAGTTTGATACACCACTCTACATCCTGCCTGTCTCCCTCCATTCGTATTACTATGATTACTACATTACTACTTTTACGAGTGAGTACGCCACTTCAATATAGACAACATTGCTTTAAATCCGAATAAGGATCGATTATCCGCTGAATGTCCAAATAAGGTCTTTGCATCTTTATTGCCATCGGTATCGTTTTGTAGATTCGCTTTTTGGAGATTAACCCAAATCTCGATTTGGCAGTACACTCATTTGTATTCGTGTTAGCAAAGAGACTGTTTGAATCACCTTCACCGGGCAAGATAAACATTTTGATTAAATACGCCACATTCGCAGAAGCATGTTACCATTTCTAACAGATACAACTGGCTTGTTTACAACTGCCATAAACTTGACGACAAATAAAAAAATTTGATGAAGTAATAAAAACTCATTTGTCACCCAAAGAAATAATGAAAGCAAACTTGATAAACAGGTGTCATAGTAGGGGCAACTAGATTGTGTGGCCATTGACATCAGTGGTTTCGCAGTATCCCTGCTCCGGCTGACAGCACATTTACCCGAGGGTCTCACGAGTATAGGGCTAAAAAGGTTCAAGTTACGCAAACTACGCGAACTTCATGGGAGAGGACATCTGAAAAGTAAAACAATAGACACGTAAACAAAAGAATGACCGAGAGGTTTTTTGTGAGGCAGTGTATCACGCCTGAAGACAATAGGGTCTATTTAGTGAATATGTGATATGTTATACTTAACATTCAGCTAGACGTGATGAGATTTATTTGTGAAGTTTTTTCTGTTGGTATATTGTTACTTGTTTTTGTTGGTCCTTGAAGTGTAGAGGAGCTGTGAATGTTATTTAGATTTGATTTCATGGTTACAACACCCAACGGGGAAGCACCGTATATATTTCTTGAAATTCATCACGTAGAAGTGGCAAATAAAAGTAAATCCTGATGCAAGATATAACTTTTCTCAACCACACATTAATTTTTGCTCATAAGAGCCAGCAACTTGGAATAACTCATTTCAAATATCATAAAAACGGGTGGTATTTAAACGCAAATCAAAAAATATCCTTTTTCTATGCAAAAAAAATCCAAATTCTCATCAAAATTACTGATTGCGCAGCAAAATATTCAACGCAAAATATTACAAAAACACACTACAATTTATTTTCGCAGCGTACAGCGATTTTTCCTAAAGCAAAAGCTTTTTTATTAATGCACAGCTAATAATCATAATGCACATCATACATGTTAACTCTTTTTCTTTTAAATATAGCTTCTATTTTTATATTATTTACAGCAGATTTTCTAAATAAAACAGGATTTTATTAGTCACAGTCTTCTTATTATTTATTTATTATCACATAATGAGATCAGCAAAAAAAATATAAAATTAGATACAAAATTGTATTTTTAAAGCGTAATTATTAAAGGTATAAGGGCAGTTGTAATTAGCAGTTTTGGTAAGTTAAAAATTATGAATGGCACGTTTAATAACTATTTCAGCAGTTAAAACTAAGCAGTAAAATATACAAAAATGAGTAATAAAAAATAATGAAATGGATCAGTGAATATATAATTGAGCAGAAAAATAATTAAATGAGCGGTAAAAATTATTAAATGAGCAGTTACGTGTGGGCAGTAATAAATCGGAATTTCTCGGTAAGAAATCTCATTCTAAGCAATTCTATAAACAATGATGTAGTAAAATGCAAGCAAGCAGGCAACATGCAAGCAAGCATGCATCATGCAGCAGGCATGATTTCTGTCATGGCTCCGGCGCTGCGGGGCTCTGGCGGCCCCACGCGAGTTTATCGTCGCAGATAGCTTTAACGCTCACCACCACAGCTTCGGCTTGCTGGCCGGCTGAGCCGGCCAGCCTCAGCTGCGGTGGCGAGTGTTACAACCACCTGCTCCTCAACTCGCGGGCCGCCTCGC
>NWSH02000560.1:12239867-12283331 GCA_002382865.2 Heliothis virescens
AAAAAAAACACAGTGTCCATTAATGAATTCATAAAAAGTATAGCTTTTAATACTAATTTATATTAAGTTCATTGAATCTTTAATTTTATAATAAATATGAAAATGTTTTTATATTTGTACCATATACAATTTTTGTTTTGTTGATTTATTTTTTATACTTTAATACTTTATTTAAAAGTTGGTTTTACCTTTACTACTCATTGTTTTGGTTTCCCAAATGCAATACAAAGATAGGGTATCACCGGACAAATCCAGATTTGACAGAGACCACTTTCGAAATAGCGTACCATTCAAACAGTTTTTCGAGATACCGTTGTTCGCGATAGCGTCAGTCGATATACCGGTTTTCGACATAATGCGCTTTCGAGATAGCGCACCACTCATATTTTTTTTCGATATAGCGACCATCGATATAACGTCATTCGATTATCCGTATCACTCCCGTCTGTTACATTAACACGGAGAATGCACGAAATTATCGTTTTCAAGCAGACAGACGCATTAACGTGCGCTAGAGTCGCCATTTTACGATGTTTTTATTGTTCTACCCACATTTTATACACGTCGAACTAGTATGCTTCGAAATTGCATTTAAAGTTACATACATAAGATCATTAGAAAATAGGTATGTGGGTACATACTCAGAATTTTATCCTCGTTTAATGGGAATAGATAAATCCTACATCCAATATGGGCGTGCAAGAGTGACGAAACTTAAACAAATGAATGTCGGTAATTTCAAACTATTCGAAACGCATTGTCATTTGGGAAACAGTGATAGTTTCGTTTTAATTACACCTGTCCTGTCCGTTGCCCTTTTGTATTGCGCATAAATTAAAGCGTGTGTACCTACCCGCTTAATTACAAACCAAATTGATGTGAGTGCGTTGTTTTAAATTAGACAGTAGACTTTACTCAATAAATTAAGCAAGGTAAACTGCCTTCACTTAACTTTAAAATGCATCCAACGAGCTTGGTATTTGACTTTAGAATGCTAATTATCTACCATGATGCCATGATTACACTCCGCAAATGAGGGTACTTTACCAGAAAATTTGTGAGTCACGTTGCCAAAATTCAATAGATTTAACTTGGATCCACATTTTAAAGATACAGCAAACGAACTGTAAACACGAGTAAAAAAGGCAAGGCAGTGACACCTTGCGACGGTTATCAAAAAGGGTCATTTACCTGACTGGGTCCAGCATTCCGGGCAATCCTGACAGAGCGACGCCCAGTCGAAGGCAAGGTCCTCGAAGCTCGCCATGGCTACACCCACTTAATCAAGCCAGTCCACTCCGCAACATACTATCAAACGGCTATTCAAATGCCGGTTGCACTAACACTTCAAACACCATCCGAGTCAAGTTTTCATAATCAAAATCCTTGTAAGTTTTGAATTTATATGAAAGCACTGGTATCGTTGTGATAAATAATCGTTATCTGCAGCGGCTTTTGGTGTAAAGTTCGCGGCGGCTGTTTCCCGCGGTCGGTCGTTAGTATCGGATGCGCACGCGCACGTAGATAAGCGGCCGGCGGAGCACTGCGCGGTAACCTCGCGGGCCACTCGGGATGTGTCGCTGACTCGCTGCTCGCTCGCCACTCGGAACCTGTTCTCGGGCGAAGTACAGGCGTTCACTCAGCCCGTACTTTTCGATTTCAATGAACCGTTAACGTTCTTTTCTTGTTAGGTGTATCTTATCTACACGACATCACGTAATGCTGCACCGGCAATCCGTTGTCGCACAATAGACGCGCCCGGTACAAGTTAAACCAGATTTGAGTTTGGAACTCGACGGAGATAATAGACGAAGGTGTTGCAAAAGTCGAACTAAAACCTTTGCGATTAGCATATGTAAATGTTGAATATTTGCTTTGGAAATACATTCGAGGCACGTAGAATGGCCGTTACTAGCGGTCGTCCTTATGCAAGCCCACGCACAATTCAAGTGCAGGCTGTGACTCTGCGAAGTATTATAAATATTTTGAGAGTGTATTGTCGATGTTATGAGTATTTTATTGTCATACATATTCCGTACAGGGTGTTAGGTTTTCTTAGAACATACCCATATTCTAAACATTCACAGGCGTTGAGGCATGAATGAATATAAATATAGCGTTACTGTTGCGAATAATAATCAAGCAGGAGAAAATAAACTTACCTAAACTGAAACATGTCCTGAATGTTCCTGAACATTAATTTATTTTTACTTCAAAGAATACGTTACAAGTGTCGACCTTATTTAACGTAATACCTACTTTGTGACCGACTTCTTCTTGCATAAGGGCTAAATGCCAAAGAAATCGAAAACAACCTTATTTCGGTAAAAGTTTTGTCGTTCTCGTAATTTTAGCAGTTACGATTTTTTTTCAATTTCAAGATTACCTACTCTCATTTTCTTGTGCTTATCATAATTTAGCCTTTTAGCATTTTACCGTCTTATAAAGTGTGTCATGTTCATGAAATCTTTATAAAGTCAACAAAAGACACTGCGAATAGAAATTTCATTCATTTTAATGCAACTACAAAATTAATTTAACTTTTTGGAATAAAATTGGCATTAATTGCAAGGCACAGTCGCCGTATTGTAATTGTTAGAGCAGAAAGCGGCAAGTGAGAGTATTTGACGAATATTAAGACATTTGACTACTATACGCTATGAAACTTAAGTGTAATTTTATGACGATGGAGTAATTTAGACCCTGAGAATAGATGAATTTAAATGACATACTTAACTTACAATAACTATTGATTCATAGAAACCATGGAAGGTAACTAAAATCGCTTATAATGCTTACAACAAATTTTAATACAGAGATTAATCAGCTGATTTAGAACGTCAAAACAATGGACATCCCCTAAAACACCCACTCTTCATTCCACACATGAGCTTCAGCTGAGCAGAACAACTTACGAAGATAACAAAAAGGATAGAAGTGTATTCCTGCATCATACTATTCTAACAACAAGCGGTTACGTACGGCACTTAATTAAATAGATCACGGCTGAATAGCTGGAATTCCTCACTCGCCACATGCTCTGGTGAAGTACAGTAATGGACCATGCTATTTACTTTTTAAGGTAAACGGTGTTACGAAATGTTATTCAACTTTTCGGTGCTGCTCTTGTATTTTTTTCAGCGTCTTATAGGTAAGTACCTATGTTTTGCTTAGTACTTATATATTTAGTTCCTTCTCTTTTCCTGAGCCCAATCATTGAAGACTCTGGTGCAGACTGGTCGTTATTTTCCTATAATCGATCAAACAGGACCTATAAATCCACGAGGTAAGAACTATCTTTCATCAAATCGTTCCAAGAAATTCCCGCAGTAGACCTCCGAATACGTAAAAATCTAGATTTGGTCATAAAATTGCACTCTTCAATTTAGGACCAACGTTTGACATAAGCAAATATTCGTGATGATGAATGATGAGGGACACATAAGAAGTAAGTTATTGGGTCAACGTTGGACGAAGCTGTGTAGATAGTCTAGATTCTGCTTAGAATATGTAAACAAAACAGGTAGATAAGTCATTATTTGAGAAAAAAATCCATACATAAAATCCGAATGAGCGAAGGAATGGCTAATGATGATGTAAATTCGGTCTTAAAATTGTTTGTGAAATAGGCTTTCAATATTGCATATATCCTGTGGATAGTATTTATATCTAAGGTAAATCTACCTATAATACCAACATCCTCTTTTTCTGATCGAGGGTAATGATATGAACAGGAAGACCAATAATTACAACAGAAAAAGTGCAATTTTCTACATTTACTTTGTACATAATTATATTGCGAAACTAAAGATCTTGATTGAATGTATGACGTATTATATCTAGGCTTTCATGTCCGTTATTTTAGACTGTGGCTGTATGAACATATTATATATGGACCGGTTACATTACAAGGTTATGTCACCAAGTTTGATAGATTAATATTTTAATTCGATATTTGCATACACTGAAAGAGAATGTGCTTTAAATATTCGACAACTCAGCTAAGAAAACGGTAAGAAATAAATCTACTAGCTTTTTCTTATTATGTATCAGGTTTTTCAGAACCTAAACTTATCACTTCGGCAAAAAATACCACACAATAAGTACCATGTCCATGTTGAACACAATGTCTTACTTTAATTAGGTAGCTAAGTAGGTAATTGGACAACGTCCGTCCTTTGGCAAGTAATCCGAGTACGTGCAGACGTCATTTAAGCCGTAAAGGAGCAGCAACAATAAAAAAATTGGTACCAAATATAAACACTATAAGTAATACCGGTTACTTTTCCTTACCAAAGCCTACGCACGTTCCATTCCACAACGCGGAAAAAAAACACACAGCCAATAAAAACTTAACCTACATACATAATAATCCTTGCATTCGTAACTAAGTAAATAGTAACGTAACCAGTCGTCCTTGAACTGCAGTAACACCGCAAAACAATGAACTAGACGGGTGGACGAGTTTTTTGTTAACTCGATTCCCTTGCACTTATTTTGCTTAGTCTAATGCTTGGGACTTTGAGACGTAGGTTTTACATAACCCTCTGGGTTGGGGCATAGGAACACGTAGGTGGATGTCGGTGATGCGTGGTAACAAGAGCGCCATGAAACAAATAACTTTATCTTTCTAAATCCTAAACAAAATTAAAACTTTGCATATAGGAAAATTATGCACTCTAATCAAATTAAGTATTTAGCCTTTGTCATTTAAGAGTTCTTGTTTGGTCAATAGGTAAAACTTAACCATTGTAGTTAGTTGGTAAATCCAATGGTAATTTCACACGAATGAGTTATACAGGTATTTTAATAACGCATGTACACTTTCTACTGTCCATTTGATAGATTTAACTAGGCAGGAGGAGTTGAATATACGCGAGAAATTGATTAACTCCCACATTCAGCCAGTCCACAGATAATAATTACCTACATTTTGCATCTATGTCGTTTCCCGCCATTTTACCTCCGTGCCTACTCACCGTTTCAATTAAATTTAACGCTTCAGGATTTTCAAGTTTGTGTTTACTAGGTATTATTAATAGCAATAGCTGTATTAAAATAAAATTACACTCTTAGAGGCAGGAATGCACATTTAATACAGAAGGTGCAAGGAGTTAACTACCCACAACATGATAAAGTTGACCTAAGTGTTTAGGTGGATAGGTACTGTTTTATTTGTATCAAAGTACGATAGATATCTAAAAACCGGTACGATAATAATGCAAGTTATTTTCAACTAAGCTGTATCATACTTGCCTTAAAACATAAAATTATAGTTTTGTCCCAAAACAACTTAAGATTTTCACAACTCACATAGCCACTTGAGAAACTACACACCCATATTATAAAATGCCGGCTATTTATTAAGCACATTACAAGCCGTCATAAGAATTAAATTGTATGGAATGTGTATGTCTGTGCCAATCTGTTTAGTAACGCAGCCGGCCAGTGCATCTCACTTGCGTAATTACAAACTGAAATACAAGGAAGTGACAGAAGTGGAACGGACCTTTCCTTTGAATATTCTTCATAATTAATTTATTGCTAATGATATGCCCATTCATATGTCGGATTAGTGTTAAGTTATTTAATTATTTTATTTGAGTTTTAACACTGATTTAACTTGCCTTATGTTATTTCTTTTAGGTATTTATTATTATGCACTAGTTGTATCTTCAGGTTTCACCCGCTTCTTGTGGAAACTGCTTCCCGTATAAATTGCCTATGTCACCCGAGGATAGTGTAACTTACCAACAGTATAAATTAATAGACAGTTTCGAAGCGTACAGGCAAAGTAAGTCCTTAAAGAAGTGCAGAAACTAGTCATCATAACTGAAAGACTAACACAGTATCGTTTAATGCAAATGAGCCCTAATGCAGCACTAAGTTTCGTGACAAATGAACACTGAAACCATGAGCGATAAAGATTGCTAATGATAATAATGATGAACTCTAATTGTGTTCGATAGAACAGTTTAGTGCCATAATCTTCCTTTGACGTATTTTCCTTCGTGACTTTACAGAATAAAGTACACTAAGTGATGCTAATCTTTGATAAACACAGCGTTTGTGAAAGGTAGACCTTTGCTGATTGATTGTAGGTCAAATTTATCAATGCTAGTAATGGCGGGCGGTGGCCATATTACCTATAGCTACTACATGCTAGGCGTTTGTTTATGTTGGCCCATGTTCTCAGGCACCTGTACTGTGAACATTGTTCTATTTAAAAGAATAAAGGCCTTGGCTCTTATAAGAAAACACACCTACTTGTTATTGTAAAATGGAAATAACGATTAAATCAATCTTCGATGAAAAGGTTATTATTCCCCAGATTCAAGACAAAACAAAACAATCTATTTTGTAACCATTGATTACTCTCAGCAGGTCATACGAATATGGTCACGTCCTAATATATCTTTTCGGGCAAGATAAAACGGTTATTGTAAAAAAATCCTTATAAAGGCGCATTGGTTATTCGATAGAAAGGCACCTGTTATGTATTACTGGCCATTTCGAGCAGGTGCAAAGTTCTAAACAGTTCTTTGTTTCAAACGTTACTTAAAATTCGACAAGACATCTTTCACTGTTGCTTGTAAGTACAAGTAGGTAGAATTTCTTCAACAGACGCAACAAACTTTCTGCCATTGACTTGGCAATTGTTAATTGTAATTATAATTTACAAACACTTGGGTCAGCTTGTAAAATATTTTGTATTCAAATGTCCATTTAAACATTGGGTCATTTCTATTTGACAATGCAACGTTGAAGTAAATTCGAAACACGAGTCGAGGTGAAATCGCTTGTATGGATACGCTCACGTTCTTCTTGGCCGACTTAGCACACTTACTAAATCTAGGTAAAATAAAAGAAAATTTGCTCTCCGGTCACAATTTATTCACAAAACTTCGATCTAAAACTATGTCGAATGAAAAGTACGTTAGGTCGTGCTCTTGCCGACAGACAAGAATCCCGATGTGTTCGAAAAGTATTTGGCATTTGCTTCGTTGACGCGAGTTTCTGCCGCTTGCGGATTCACGATCTCAAGACCCTGTAACAAATAAAACGGTTTTAGCATTTTCGAAAACAACAGACTTGTTAGTCATAATCAAGGATACCTAATGACATTGCATTAAACTAAATATAGTTAGATGCATCATCACAACATAACTTGGGTATTAATGAAGATGCTGCTTTAAGTTTACAAGGTAATCAACTATAGTCTTAATGTATCAATTAAGCACGTTGTAAATGATGTGGCAGCTTCTATAGAAGTGCACGTTATATTACAAAGTCACACGCCATGTAATTTCTTCTGAAACGAGCTCCATAATATACGAACAGTTAATATCTACAATCTTCTGCACTAACAAGACGGTGACCCGTTGTTTAAATCAGTTTGTTATTCGTGTCATTACTCGGCATTCCATTTGTTATTCTATCATTATCTCCGGCGGTTGTAATAGCAGCGCCAACGCAGCAATAATCCACCTCGTACGCAAGTAAGGCAATGCCAAGTAATGACCATTCATTTAATTCTTGCTTATCACGTTAGAGGCTTTTTGCGCTGTCGTGTCGCTTCATTTGTTGATACAAACGTTCACGCGATGTACGGCATGAGTTCTTTTATAGTTTTACATAACAACGCAGACATACATCTCATCCATTAAACAACTTCAGATGCCCATAAAATTTTAAATCGAATTTCAAATAACGTCGATCTATTCAGCTATTCTATTCTCACCGCGGTCAGCCAGACAAATTAGTTGCGCTAATGGGATTTTGTATTTGAGGAAACCATAAAAAAGTGTTATGATCGCTGTTGCCTAGAAGTTTGACCCACTGAATTATCGACACCAATGCTCATTTCTTTCCAATTACCGCGATCGCGTGCTAGTAAAAAGTATCACTAAGTTGCAACTTAAACAATAATAAAACAATGTTAGTTCTGCGACTTTCACTGGGGTCAAAACTAACAATGTTGTTATTGAAAATTATTCCCAGTAAGGTTGAATAAATATTCACTGGACTGAGAGTGTACTCCGCTCTGCGGCAAGAAATCGCGTCCGCCGCTTTAGAAATTTGATTCGATACATAATACCAATCGATGCACTTATCTACAGCTTTTACGGTATATCAGGTAGGCGATGCACTTGTGTGTAGTGCGATGAGGGCATAATCTCGCTGATTGCTATCAGACAAACTAACGGTCGCTGGATGTGGCGGGTTAACGCCGAGGCAGCCGGCGGGCGCGCAGGGCCCAGGCCAATGGATAAAAGCACCTAGGTATATTTACTGGGCTGCTAGGCTATCTGAGCTAAACACGAGGGCGCGGGCAACCAACAATAGGTAGCGGGATTAAAGTACCTACACATGTTTCACGAAAGATAATACATTATTTTGCCAGCTCTTAAAACTTTATAATGACGAAGCGAAGAAGATTTCTGCAATTTTAATTTACAATGAGTTTACATAGCTACAGTATATGGATTTTTAATCTTTTTCAAGTGCATAACGAGAACACTTAAAATGTTCAGCCAAGCAAAGATTTCAATTATCTCGTGGAATATTGTAATTTTAGTTGCTAGATTAATCAGTGCTTTAAGATAAATCATTATGTTAATTAAAAGCACCAGCCAGAGAGTAAGCAACTCAATGTAAGGCTGTGTTTCATTAACTATAAAAAATATTTAAAGTACCTACTTTAGAACGAAAACCACACAAAATATTGGAATCAAACAAGTTCTTATAACTAATTTTAGCTACAAAACCGCAATAATATTTTAAAGGGTCATCATTTTCAAAATAAGACCATCTTCTTAAGTTCCTAGTTTCAGTATCAGATGACAGATCTCGGCCCAAGTATCCAAACAGTCCTTTTAAAGTAGATACCTAATCTTACTCAAAGCAAGTATTCCCATTTTGATTTATATCTAAATCTAAACGAGGCCCAACATCGTTTAACCTAAGGGCGTTGCCATTCCCATAGCACAAATACCAACAGCGAAATGTAAACGGAGAAAGTCTTGTCCTAGCCCGATCGCCTGAAATACTAATAGGTAATTTTCTCAGCTCGCCTACATGCTAAACTGTAGCCTTAGCGTATTAAACAGACGAGCTTTATAGACCACTAATGTTTACACGTAAACCATTTCATGTTGTGGTTCTTGGGGACTATAATCGTGGAAGACGTCGCAAGATGCTTTTCGAGATTGTTAAACACAACTTCTCGAACGAATTCTGTGAAGACAGAATTTATGACAGCTGGTATTTTGTTACTCAGTATTATCATTTGTGTGCCCTAAACTATGTTCTATGCCTTTTCTTAATACTCCCGAGTGATAATTGACTATTATAATTATGCCTTCAATAAGCGTCACACTAAAAATAGTTAAGAGGTTACAGTGCGTCTGCCACGTTAATAACTTAGATTTCTACTTTCTATGTAACACGATACATATGTTACAGTTCATGTTAAGCCTATTAACGATCTTAATACGGCTGCCTTCAACACGAAGTAAATTAGTATAAGTACGGTATGAGCATCACTTCTTTTAAGTCTTAGGTCCTAGACTAGAATATTGACCTAATCTGGGACAGCATCTGTCTAGTCGATTGATTTTCACGATCAAGATCAGATATTTGTCCATGTAATTAAGTACATAGTCCCAAATTCTGAATTTGAATTCTGAAGAAGCACCGTAAATATTAATTAAGTTCAAATTAATTCATCTATGAACAAGACTTGATATTCTCTTGTCGACATGCAAAGCGTGAACGTGTCAAATGGGTGATGGGAATTACACGCTTGACATTAAGAAAAATATTGCAAAACATAATTAACAATACCATTAATTAAAAGAAGATACAAAAGTAACGCGGTAATGAAGCTTTTCGAAAGCATTCAACCTCTATGGTCCGTATTGACATTTGGAGTACCACAGATAAAACAAAGATGCACTAATTGGATTGTTGAACCGACATAAAAGGACGTCATGGTTAAGAAACTGCGATCGTTACTAGATAACCGTAAGATGTTACATAGACTGTTATGGACGGCGCACATTACTGTTAGGGCGGTGTATCGCAACTCCGAGATTAACGTGCTATGCAAGTATTTATGGTCTGCGCGGACCTTTACAATTGTTTGCTGGCTCGTTTGGAGTAAGTTATGCTGTTGTGAAAATGTAGGGGTGCTTTATTTATGATATAGTTGCATAATCATGCGCGGATATTACTGCGCAAGTCTCTAGCAGGGGTGTTGACGATAGTCGATCTGCTACAAAACAAGCGTGCGAATATTTAGGCTAATAGACAATGCAGTTTCTTTTTTATTTAGTGTTATGAGATTATTATTTTATGTTTCTTTCAATCAATATAAATACTAGATACTGAATGTCTGATGTAATCCTTTAATGACAACTTAGTCGTGAGAAGAAGTCCTAAGCGAGTCTCACACTGGGAGCATCAGTGTAATAACTTTGATGGGACGTTTAGAACGGTAACACAGGTCGTATGAACTCGTATATCTCTCGGTCAGTCAAGGGCGCAGATCTACGTGAGATAGTACTGTTGTGCTTACTTGTACTAAGAGTATCTAGGTCTACCGGATATTCAATGAAGCTTAACACAGGTCAAAGGTCTAATGGGTCACTTTAAAGCCTACTTTAACAATCGTTCGTCGTTCGTTCGTCTTTACATCCTAAAACGTCCACTTATGGATAAATGCCCACCACACTAGGGGTTGTTCTCATTTTGATCCACGAAGTATTCCCAAAGTCATCCACGACAAAAATATTAAATTAAAATAAGAATTAAATCGTTTCCCAATTTGCTCCACGACCTTAAAATTGAAAAAGAATTTTGTATTTTCGAAAACAAATAATACAATGGGTTAGTTCTCAAATTGCTCCACACATTTTCGTCAAAGCATTTTAAAAATAAATATTATATTTGGACAGCATATTGTCAGTACAGTCAGCAGGAAAATCAGTTTTAAATCATGTGCGTTAGGAATAATAAATCAAACAGTGCAGTGATTCTCAATAACTTGTTATATTATCGTAATCAAAATATAATCAATTATAATAATTAAAAATTAAAACTTTTTTTATTAAAAATAGTTAATACAAAAATCTGTCTTTTAATAACACATTCTGTCGATATGCTGAAGAAAAACAGTTTGTGCATAACTAAGTGATAACATTTAAGCAATCATCTCCGTAGACTTCTGCCATCCTGGTACTTGTCGTAACAAATAATGATCCAATTTCAACCCTTTATATTTATTTGTGACCATTATTTCGCTAAGGTAAGTCGCCTTATACATCTACTTCCAATTCAGTTATGATTCCCTAGTACTTATAGTTGAATGTCCATCGATATATATTTAATACGAAACCTTTATTCTGATCTTAATGTTTCATCGTATATGAGTTTAAAAGAATAAANAATGATCCAATTTCAACCCTTTATATTTATTTGTGACCATTATTTCGCTAAGGTAAGTCGCCTTATACATCTACTTCCAATTCAGTTATGATTCCCTAGTACTTATAGTTGAATGTCCATCGATATTTAATACGAAACCTTTATGCTGATCTTAATGTTTCATCGTATATGCGTTTAAAAGAATAAACCACTTATCCTTATTCAGTTGTCACGATGCATAACATTTTTATACCGACTGTACCTCAGCAAGATGTTATGGAAGAAAATGAAACTTTAATATTTTAATATTTCGTTGCTTTTTACGTGGGGAACATTGAGACATAAAAATATTTAAAATAATTTTCTATTTAAATTATTCGTGGGGCAAAATGAAACTTAAAGTACCTTTTTACTGTAATATTTATTTTTAAATAGAAAAGCCGTGGATGCATTTGGGAATCGATGTTCGTGTTTCAAAAGATTGCGAAACAAAAGAATGGAGCAGAATGCAAACAACCCACACTAGGCATGCACGTTGATGAACGAACTTTAACAATGGATTCACTGTAGGTATACTGAACCGATGTTCACTGTGTTCATGTTGATTTTAGCATATTAAGTTTTTTAAAAATGAATGCCAATGCTTTTCTTTACTCCCTAACACAATATAATTTAAGAAGCAATTAAAGAAAATAGTTCCGCAGATTTTTTGCCATATCAACCCTGACTCATGAGGCGTGTGTAATGTAGTTATGGCGTTAATAATGGGAAACGCGGTGATGCGGAAAATATAAAGACATAATGATCCTCCAGATGGACAAAATCGTAAAAAATCTTGACAGTAATGAGCCGCTACTATGTTTGTTATGAAGAAAAACCGCGTACACGGAAAAGAGGTCGAATATAATTGTGTAGGGTTCCTGTTTTTCTGGAAGAGAAGAAAGCGGCTCAATATCATAATTTATAGCAAACATCGGCTTAGCATTTGTGATCTCTAATGAATACTGAAAAAAAGAATTAGATATTGTGAAGAAGTTTTTGAGGAAACATAAAAAATAAATGTTTTTTAGAATGGACAAGTTATACAGTAGTCTGCAACATTAGGCTGATTTATTACAGAGGGATGTGATAGGACAGAGAAATCTTAAATTGGCGGTTAGACTAGATATCAGGCCTTATTATGGCGATATTATGTTTATATTTGCATAAAAAAATAATAAATTATAATGCGCGATGCAAATCAGGGGAGATTTATAGAGTTGCAAATAAGAAAGTCTTAATTTGTTTTTAATTCGATCTTAATTAGGTATAAAATTATGAATTCAAGGAAAGTATTCAAATGACGAACTCTAATTTTAATTAGCTTAATGAAAGGATAGGACCGCGGTCATAGACCTAAGACAGATTTTTTTCTCAGTAAGTGCACACTTATAAGAATATGGGTCACCGTTGTCCTTTGCTATACAAATTTCTGCTTTAAGCGCCAGAAACTAAAGGTGCGTTTCAATTGTCATCACTATCATTAAAAAGCATAAATAAAAATGAAGAATTTTGCACACTTAATTTTAATCAGATTACAGAACACAGATTAGGCTAAGAACTTAATCTAGCTAACCGTGGGAGCACGATATAAAACCTCCTTCCTATTAAAAACTCGCGCATAGACAAAAGTCATAGCCAAAACACTTCCATTGTTTACATTTTAGGTCGCAATTCAAAACAGCTATTGTAAATCTCAATTACGTATAGATAAGAATGCAGAAAAATCTCAAAACTATTATGTATAATGAGAAGATGGCTCTATTTGTATTATGTACGTTAACAAGTAAACGAATACGTGAGACAATGTACTGAAACAATGCGTTTGTTAAGTGCGTACAACGACACAGATTTTTTACAAGACTCAACGTGTTGTTATGTAATTTTAAAACGTTTATGGTGAGTTTTTGTTGCCTTGCATGACCGTTGCAACGGAGTCATTTTGATTGCACTGAGGCCCAAGTGCACCGACAGTATGAACGTCCGTTTTCTTAAAACAATTGTTTACTTTGAAACTTGAAGACCAAAAATACTAAACGGTTGTTACAAGAAAACTGAGGTTTACGGTTGTCGGTGTATTTGGGCGTAAGTGTAATCGTGTGTATGTATCGTTGATTGGTTTGTAAGTATACATGTAGTACATATACATACGTATCTAATCACCTGTTCTGGGTCCGGAAACGGAGCGAGAATATTTTTTTGTAGTTTTCCTATCTTTAAGATAATTATTCTTGACCGTGTCATTGCTTCAAAGAATGAAGTAGTAAAAACGTTTTTAATGTAGATTCGTCTATTTTAAAGTACCGAGAGCTAGATAACAGTAAGGTCAGTAATTTCTGGTAACCAATCAAATTGATTGCCTTAAATGAATCTATCTTAATTGGTTAGATTTGATGTTTCTTAATCGGTTACAACATCGTTTGAAGATCTTGTTTATTTTTTTATCACAAGTAAATATGTAATGATAATATTGCAAGAAAATGCTGAAATTGACTGTTATATAATAATGTCAATAAAAATCATAAAATAAATACCATTTTGAAATACCAGCCCACACCTGTACGGATATTAACCGAGAAAAAGATAAGAGGTATTATAAAATGAGATCACATAACGCTGCATCAGATTACATAAGTAATTCAATTAAAATTTTGAAAAAAAGAGTACATACATCCTTAATTTGCAAAAGTCAAAACGCATTGTATGAGTCATAATAGCGTCCTATCGGTCACGGCAGCTGCTCTGATCATCCGAATCACCAACTTCCAGACTCCGGGCTGCTTTGTGGCAGTTCTTAAAACCCACAAAGCGATTCCTGCCCGACCCGAGGATCGAACCCGAGATCTCATGCAAAGCAGTCGCACTATACGACAACTGAACAAACGAGGCAGTCGTATGAATACTAAGGCTATCTCATGCCAACGTTAATGGTGTCTATAAAACGGCGTGTGCGCTTGGAAAACATGATGGATCACGAAGATATATCGATGGGCTGTAATTGAAGATCTAATAGAGTGTCTTATTCGTGAAGGGCAAACAGAATTGATCTATAAATCATTTTATCAAGGTAAATTGCCAATATGCAGGTTACCGTGCCTCGAACTTGCAATAGGTGTTGTTGATAGTTCTTGTTCGAAAGTACATTTTCAAAATAATTATTTTAATTAAAAACAAGGCGTGTAGGGGGAAACCAACATCATATTACCCCAATTGCCAACCTCACCTGCCCGTGGTGTACACTGCTGAAAAACGGACGAGGCTCTAGCGAGCGACTGGTGACGGTACAACCACCACAAAGTATCAAGTGAGATATTAAATGCCTTGCTTGGAGATGGACAGCAGCATCTCTAAAGCAATAGCTTTAGGACAATAGTCCAGCGGTGGACGTTTTAGGTCATGACGACGACAATGAAGTCAATAAACAAGCCTGTAAGTTCTAATTGTAAATATTAACAACACAAATCGTCTATAACTAACTGTTATTGGAAACTAGGTCCACATGTTTTCTACCTGTGTCCGAGCATACAACTACAAGTAATACACAGAAAAAAATACACTATATCATTATTAAAACCCACTCATGTGCGTCAAACGTGCAATATATATATTTAAGTCAAATATATAATCCATAACGCCTTTACGTGCGGAAGACACGAAACTATGGTATTAATGTCTAGAAAAATGAAGTGTCATAAATATACCGTTTTAACTGTATTAAGTATTATATTCTGTATTTACTCTAAAAGATTACATATCCGTGACGAAATGTATTTTTATAATGTAGCTGTTTTTTTATGCTTGACTGCAGGCGAGTCTGGTGCAAATATATTGTATGGAACTAAAGTGGGCAACAAACTCGTCAAAATTTGGCGAGTATCCTAATAAAATTATTCCATAAATTGTGAATAACTAAAAGAAAATTATACTTCCTGAATAATTTTTGTACCTGAAATTATAGTACTTAATGACAGGAATCAAAATATGCGTCTACCACGCATATTTTAACTCCTATAAGTAATAGTTTATACACTAATATAATAAAATAAATACAATATATTTTTATGTTTGTACCCTAAAGGCTCCGAAACTACTGAACCAATTTGAAAAATCCTTTCATTGAAAAGCTAGACTATCTCTAAGTAACATAGGGTATATTTTGTCCGGACACTAGAATAAGTTCTCCCGAGACGTGACTGAAACCGCGGGGAAACAGCTAGTATCACTATTAGTACGAAAATTAAAACAAAACAATGTTTTGTGGTTAACAGAAAATCAATTCATATCATGTATTTTGAGCTAAGACGTGAACCTTACCAGCTAATCAAGATATAAACCTGCTTAATCCAGTGACCTTCAGCCAATTTTAATGTCACATATTTGTGTTTAGAATATCACAAAGAACAATCTCGATATTTATTATGTTACACGGTGATATAATATTTTGGATATGTTTCCAAAATGACTAGAAGAAATAGTATCGATCCATATGCAACTATTCAAAGCAATGCGAATAATGTATACGGATGACGTACGTTTATGTTTCGTAAGTAAATTATACATTAATCATCCATTTCTATGAATTGCAAAATAGTCACAGATGTTAGAATTTAAAATTTTTGGCAATCAACCTTTTTGATGTCTTATTCTGGTAACCCAAATTACGACTGCTTATCAGTGTTTATTTATGAGGCCAGAATAAATCGAAAACTTACGAAAATATGTTCAAGAATACAAATAATCTACAGTACTGATGCTATTCTGTAATACTACTAGTATAAGATAATGCCACTGTTTAAACCAAACAGAAAATAATAACCCTAGTCCTGTGAATTACGTAATCATGGGCACATCACACCACAGGCAAAGATTAGAACAGTTTTTGCAAAGTCAATGCCGTTGTGCGACAAAATTCCGAACAAGTGTACACACACGCAGACACTCCGTCACTGCTCAAGTTCCCAGGCGACAAAAAGTTTGGCGAGGACTAAGTAATAAAAGAGTACCTAAGTAATAAAAGCTTTTAAAAATACAAACCTGCAACGGCGTGAACGCAACAGACGAAGCCGTACCGGACACCTGTCTCCTAATACTAGTAGCGCCTCCATACTGCTGCTGTTTCTGCAAGTTCTTCTGCAAAGTCTTGCTTATGCGCACTTTAGTCTTCTCGTCTATTTGCGGTAGACGCACGCGGCCGGTGCTTGACTTGCCGATCGTACCGCGGGAGTAGCCTAGGTCTTCTTGGTACGCGTCGTCTTCGATCTGCGAAGGAATATATAATTTAGATAAATCGGCACTTAACACATTCCCTGTCCCTGTGATACACACCAATTGTTTAAGTCTTGAGTCTACATTGTGGACAGTGAATGGCTTAAAGTGACGAGGAAAACAATGTAGGGGAATGTACTAGGTAATTCTGGAAACAACTGACTAGCGGTGGATTTCTATAAGCGAACTATTCGTTGCTTTACGATTGAGGATTGAATTTTGACGTTAGCTCCATATTTTAATCATAAAACAACGGATAGATAAGTTATATAAATTCGTAGTAAGTAGGAACAACGCTACATTTAAATATTTAGGTATATGCCAATAGCGTACTGTACCTTGATACACTATTAACTATGCAACGGTAAAAAAAAGGTTTCAAGTCTCGTAAACTATAAAGGCTCGTAAAATATAAATAGTTTTAAATGCTCATCATAAAATAAATTACGAGTCTATAGCCATTCACAACTTTTCCAATAGGTGTGTCCCTTTGTAAATAAACGCCGTCTCCCATTTAGCATCTCAATTAAAAAACAATTGAGGAAATGGACTTCCTTTAAAAAGAAAACTTTTTCCGACTGGCAACATCGGCCATCGTGGTGAAATATCAAAGAAACTTTATTGGCAATCAATATTTTAATTTCTAACTTCCTGGTATAAAATTGTAAAGCCCATATAAGGAAGTATGTATGTGTTTGTTTTATGACACACATTTATACAGAACACCATAAAGTAATTTGAAGTTTCACATGTTGCAAAATAAATGTATTGACATTATGTTGTGTCGGTAGAAATATCCGGCTTAGCTGGATATTATAAAGAAATAAATATATGAATAGATTTCTCTTTCTATATCAATTCACTTTGTCTGTTTGCCTTTTTTGCAACGTCCTGCAAAGGGTATCAGTTAATCAGTATGATTTTGAAGAAGATTTTGTGAAACGAATGATTTGATTCAATTTCCGAGCTGTATTCTGTATTACATAAGTAAATATATAAGTGTCCTTTTAGATTTGCAATCATTGAAGTAAATAATAGCTGGCATAGAAAAAGTGAAATACTAATCAAATCAATTACTTCAAACAACAAATGCAAATATTACAATCGGAAAAAAAACAAAGACGTAACCGCTATTAAATTAAGTAAAAAAACTTTTAATTCCCATAAAAATGAATTTAAATCCGCCCATAAATCTCGTAGAGTATTAGAAAACGCCTTGATTGGTGGTAAACGGCGAATAATATTAGCACAGATGGAATTATAATTGATGGTGTTCCGATCGAAGCCGGCGATTAAAGCGCCGCCAACGAAGTGCGCTAATACTTACATAGTGCGGACACACGGCTGTGTAAACTCGCTGATAAATTATAAATAAATATGAAGAATTAATTTTAAATTAACAAAAGTAAACAATTCAAAGTAACACTAGACTTATTCCTCCTTCTCTCTATGAGGCCCCTTGCCTGCGCCCAAAACAGTGAAATGACAAGACAATGTAAAGGCTGATGATGAACAAATCGTTGGGAAAATGCTTATTTATTCCATAAGACGCCAATACCGTAGGTATGCCTTATAAAAAGTACCAAGACTAGCTTGCTTGGTACAGCATTGTAATGAATTCATCCGATTTGCAAATGTGGACAACAAATATCGAATATTCATCCGACAAGCAGACAAAAACCTCATATTGAAATAAAGCTAATTAATGTGGCAAGTTTTTGCTCCGATAGTCAGGCCTAGCAATGAAAACAAATTATGTATTGTTCATATTAACTCACGCGCCAAATATTACGCGACTGTCCTAGATAATTTTATTACATTCTAGTTTCAGACTGTTTTAGATTCCATTGTTTATTGAAAACCATAATGACTTAGTATCTTGTTGAAAATAACTATCCCGAGAGACAGGAATTTATTTCATGACGTAATGTTTCTTAAGTATCCTGTGGAAAATGAGTGTATCGCTGATCAATGCCTTCCTTAAATAAATACATACAAACACATTTCATAATATTCTCTCAAACTCAGCAACACACAAAGTAGGCTATAGAACTATCACAACCGTGTGTCAGATCGTTAATCGCTAGGCGCACGCGCAACGGGGCCGGCACGGACGTCCGCGCGCTTCAACAGGTCGAGTTCCGGTCTATTTGAGTCGCGCGAAAAAACGGGCCACTTCTACAACCATTTGAAATTCGAACACATCTGCCGCGGACCGCCGAGCGTGACGTCACATTTAAGGATTCCGCGAACGCAAGCGCAGATAATCATACCATCAATTATTTCGTATCAACGTACAATGTGCATTAGCAGCTCTCGCTGTATCCGCTAATTATGGCGGTTTCTCTATAATGTAATGCGAAGAATTTTCGCCGATATGATACCTGTTTCATTAAAATGGCTATGTAATTTCGTTTAACACGGCATTACACAGTAACCCATTTCCTGAAAATTTGTTTTCTTAGAAAGTTGTAAGTGTTGCGAGTTTTGTCGGATATAAACTAATAGGCTATTGATGCTGAGATTATTGCCAAGTTTTGAAACATAAATGAAATAACATATTTTTATCGAGTGAGCTGCAGGTTTTAATCATCAGACAAGCCCAACAACAAGTACCTACTACTAAGCAGCCCTACAGCAGAAAGTTGAAAGTTTCTAAAACTTACAAAAGAAGACCGACCAAGAAATCTAACCTGGGATTGCATACACGGCAGGTGTATGACCACTAGACCAACGAGGCAGTTACTAGACGATGACGAGATTCCAAAATGACATATCTACTTGATTTGGCTCAAAATGTTTAACATGATGATCCATCTATGACTTTAATGCTTTTTACTATGTCCCAGAAATATACAAAAAGAATAAAATCCAAACGTTACACTCACGTCAGCGAAGTTAAGTCTGTTAGCGTTCTTCCTGAACTCAGTCATGGCGTATCGTTCCTTCATCTTGCGCACGCGCTTGCCGCCTCTCTTCTTTCTGCTCTGCTCTATGGGCTTCGGGAGGGGTTTCACGAACTTTACTGGTGGTGGTTCCTGTTCAATAAAAAAAAAGGATTTTATTGTGAAAACATTAACCAGGTTTAATTACTGATTAGATAATTATATTCTTGCTAATTATTACACACATAAAATTATTCATTTACGGTAGATTTTTGAGCTGTTTTTAAATGTAATGGCGTTTCAGTATTTGGCCGTCAGACAGTAAAAATTGCACTTATCCCACTCAGTCCATAGCTGGGAATTTTATGTCGAACGAAACGGCGAGAATGAGGTCACTCATAATCCGACGAGAATCAGTCTTATTCTCTGTCTTAGACAAGACTTCTGGGCAGTAATCTTCTTTTAAAAAGGAAGCATGTATTACCCCTTGCTTTTTAAAATTTGGGGTGGCGTTTGAGAAATTCACTATTAAATTAATAAGAAAAAATGTATATCATGTATTACTTAGTAACTTACCTGCATTTTGTCAAGTTTCTTCTCAATAGACTCCCGGAGCATTCGTCCGATGTGTCCGTCAGTGCTCTCGTGGCACGCGTCCACTCGAGCTGCCAGCGTTATTTTTGTCGATACCAACTTTGCTGCTTTGTATCTTAGTTCCTAAAGTAGGAAAAACCTCTTTTAAATCAAAGTTTTAAAGAGCTAATAATGAGCGTAACTTAGATGTTTTTTTTTAGGGTTCCGTAGTAAACTAGGAACCCTTATAGTTTCGCCATGTCTGTCTGTCCGTCTGTCCGTCCGCGGATAATCTCAGAGACTGTTAGCGCTAGAAAGCTGAAATTTGGTACCAATATGTAAATCAACCACGCCGACAAAGTGCAAAAATAAAAAGTGGAAAAAAATGTTTTATTAGGGTGCCTCCCCTACACGTAAAGTGGGGCGTGATTTTTTTTTTCATTTCAACCCTAACGTGTGATATGTCGTTGGATAGGTATTTTAAAATGAATAGGGGTTTACTGACATCATTTTTTGATTATGTTAATACTTTCGGAAATAATTGCTCCAAAAGCCGAAAAATAGGCGTCCCCCCCCTCTAACTTTTGAACCGCAAGTTTAAAAAATATGAAAAAAATCTCAAAAGTAGAACTCTACATAAACTTTCTAGGAAAGTTATTTTGAACGTGGTACAGTCTTTGAGATATAGCAATTTTTGGAAACCGCAAATTATAACTTTGTTATTCATATATTTGTATGAAAAACAAAGTTATTTTTTGTTGCCGAAAAGTGTTTGTATTTTGGCTAGTTGTAGGTAATAGATGCGTTCAGTTTTCATTGAAAATGGTACGGAACCCTTCGTGCGCGAGTCCGACTCGCACTTGGCCGGTTTTTTGTATTTGTATTTCTGAGAAACTTTTGTAGTTTTCAGTGAATGCTATGAACAAAATTGTAGACAAAAACTTTACTTTTCAAGGATTGGAAAGGACAGTAAAATCAACTATAGAATTATCTAATCACAAGAATATTATCAAGACGAAAGTTTGTGAGAGTGTGTATTTGGTTCTTCACGCGCCAATGGCCGAATGGATTTTGATGAAATTTAGATTAAACATTAAAATAACATATGCGCTACTTTTACCTAGTTACTGGAGACAATTCTGAATTCTGAAGTTAGTAAAACAACTGAACCAAAAAAAACATCCATTCTTTTGTGCGGAATTAATTCTAACGAATACATGTGTGTTAATTAAACCTTATTATTTAATACTTACAGGTGGTGTATCCTGAACTATAGTTGAGAAATAAATAAATCCTGTATGAGGGAGGGCTGTGGCCTGTGAGAAGCCTGACAGGGTTTTTTTCTGCTGTCCTAATGGCAGTATATTGCAAGCCGGCATTTTGGCTAGCTTGGACAGACCTCCTGCCACACCCAGGATCTTTGCTGCTGTTGATGCTCCTAAACAATATCAAATTTTGTAGTTTAAATGTGTATCTAGAGCTTGCACTGTAACAAAACTATTGTAAACACTATTTTTATAAAGAGTGTCTATGAAGTTTCTGTTCGGGTCTTCTCCATAAGGTTCCCTTGTTGAAATCATGCAACTTCGAATGAGCTTTACAGGCCTATTTGAAATAAAAAAAAGAGTCTTGAACACTAGAAGATTTTGCAACGTGCATATGTTCAGCTTTGTCGACACACAGCATAAAAAAATTTAAATCTGCTGCATATACTACACAGTTGTATTGGGCATCCTCAAATTAGTAAGAGGTAAAGAATATGGATTTCAGTAACTAGATTGAACTTACCAACTATTGCAGTTATATTGGGTGCAATAAATGCCATTCTGCTCTCAACATATTCATATATTTTGGATTTGAAGTTATTCAGCTCTGAAGCCATGTCACAAGCTTCATTAATCTCAGCCAGCTCATTCTCTGTCAATATTTTCCTGAAATAGAGAAATAAATAATATAATAAAGATGGAATATATCAATATGATAAAAACCTGCCCGATACTTAAGCTATTTTTGATTTTTATTATTTCTTCATTTTGCCCAAGTAAAATTACTGACTAAAAGGAAATTTACACTATATATTTTTTAAATATTTTAACAAGAACTTACCCTTGAGTAGTAGATGCAGTCACAGACACAATCATAATAGTAGCTTGCGTGAGGAAACTCTGCAGGGTCTCATTGTTCTTAGCCTGGTCCAAGTCATTGCCTAATTCCCTGACAGACCGGATATAGTCTTGTGGTGATATTATCAGGGACTCTAGCTCGGGAAACCTTTTCTGATACTTATCCCGAACATATCTGTGGATAATTGCTGAAAAATAATTTTTATCTCATGTTTATGTTTGCCTACCTCTTTTTAGGCTTTGTGTTTTTTTATACTCTATGGTTGGTGTTACTAATAAATGGTATATTGCACAGTATTGTGCAATGGCAATTATGGCTTCCACTATGGACTTGCTGAATGAATGATTTGATCTACAAGGTAATAGCATCATCTAATCTAGCTACCAACTATGTGGCCAACTGTATTGTGCATGATCTAAAAATGCACATAATCTTAAAATAACTTTCAAGAAACCTACCAATTTCTCCATCAATCTCGACAGCAATGTTGTTAGCTTCTACAATGAGCTGGTACTCAGGGTCTGTCTCCATCAAGCCTGTCACTTCTATTTTTTGTCTATTGTTACCAATATTGTGTTCTATTGATGTCATTACCTGAAATTACAAGATTAATGCATGCAATTATGATATTTGTTACATGCTATATTGCAAGTAAGTTTCCTATTTGTACATGATTATGAAAAAATTATGTTACAGGGACAAGAAATGTCTTTGTTAAGTGCAACATTAGAGAAAAATTATCTATAAACATAATTACCCGTTTCAATCGGTCTGAATGTCTCAATTTGGCTAATTCTCTGATGGACACGTTTTTTATATCTTCCTCTTTTGGAATTACAGGGTATGGAACGGCGAACTCATGGTCCTCGTCCATTTTATTCGTTTCAATGAGAGCTTCAAGTTCTCCATCGTCATTTTCTTCCAAGTCGGCAAGCAGCTCGTCAGCTAAAGACATGTTTCTTTAAATTAGACTTTTTAGGCACACAATAAAAAAAATATCTTCAAACAAGTCCAAGTTTACAAATCCGAGAATCGACAAAAGTCAAAACTAATGACGTTTGGTTTGGTTGACATAAAAATTCAAAGACAATCCCTAAGCTTTTTTAAAAATATTCCATTCACTCAGTGCTGGAAGCAAGAGCTTTTAGCACAATGAACGAATGATATAACGTCATTCTAATTTGTACAATGGCAACACCATAAACGGTTTGCCATTTTTATCGTGCGACAAAAAGAAAGCCTCGTCTGGCCTCGTCCAGGGTATGCAAAAGCCCCGTAAAAGGCCTGCATTTTACTATTGCAAGTGATTTTAGGGTGTTTAGTGGAAATTAGGTAAATATATATCGTCAGAATGGCGCTCAATCCACAATACGATGCAATTGGCAAGGGATTTGTACAGCAATATTACACATTGTTCGATGATCCGGCACAGCGACCAAACCTAGTGAATATGTATAATGTGAGTATTTCCTCTGATTAAATTTTGTGCAGTCTCATGAATTTGTGCTTGTTGTATAGAAAGAAAGCTATATCTGAGAAAACAGATGTTTTTTTTTTACTTTTAGGTTAACTCGTTGCTCCCGCCGAAATAAGTTCTCTCTTTGTAAAATTGACAAGTTCTTGTTAATTTCAACATGCACGTTATTATATATAGGTGACTAACACGCAGGATTACTGTCTTTGCATTGGAGGAGTACCTAACCAAAACAATGTATGAGTCACTGAGTAACCCTATCTGGAGCCCCACTGTCAGTATTATTGATTAAGTTATTGATGTTTCTCTTTACAGGTTGAAACGTCATTCATGACCTTTGAAGGAGTACAGTTGCAGGGTGCAGTTAAAATAATGGAAAAGTTAAATGTATGTGTCTGCAGTTCATTTGCCTTATCAAATTAATTATCTCAGTTCAATGACTTTATCTTGTCAGATTGAATGGAAAATAAAAACAGGTTCATTGCAATACATATATCATTGAAAAGGATATATCAATATGCTTGCTCGGCTCTTAGTATAATAATTATTTTTGGCCCTTTTTGACACATTACTTTTATTCCTATTTTTCTACGAGTATAATCTGCAAAATAAGTTGCTTACTTAATTTCTATTGTTTGTTATTTTTATTTTCAGAGTTTGACATTTCAAAAAATTGGAAGGATTATAACTGCCGTTGACTCACAGCCCATGTTTGATGGTGGAGTACTAATAAATGTACTTGGACAGCTCCAGGTATACTTACCATATTTATGATTGAATAGCATAACAATGAAATAATAATAGTATGCTAAAATTATGTGCATATTTTTGTGATGTCGTATATTTGCTCAAATAATTTATTAAAAAGAAAACTTTATCTGCATCCAGTAATTTGAGATAATTTAAACAACAATTGTCTATGCTTTTGCTGAAGCTTTTGTTTATTCTTTAAGAATCAAGACTGAAGTTTAAAATAAATAATGTTATTGCATTTGAAACAGACGGATGATGATCTACCACATGCATACTTTCAAACATTTGTACTGAAGCCAATAGCAAACTCATTCTATGTAGAACACGACATGTTCAGGCTGGCACTTCACAACGTCTAATTACTTTTATCTACAGATACAAAGTAAGAGTAGACTCTAGTGCTTTTAGATAATGCACTACCTAATGCTTGGCACATGTACCCTTTCTACAATAAGGTCATGTCATGTAAATAATCAAGGATTCTATTTTTCTGTTCATACTAATTTTATTTTGAACCATAACAATGCAACATAACTACCCTACAATTGGATTATGCGAGTCATTGTAAGATAAATTCCTTGAATAAGCACACAATAGTAAATTGGGCACCCAGCTCAAGGTGACCAAGTTCAGATTGAAAAGATAGGTAGCATTGTTGCTTGACAAGTCAATGGAATTATTAGTGATGCAACTGTGTAATTTTTTTTTCTTTGATGTTGTTTTATTTTGGGCTGCAGCTTACTACATGGCAAAAGATTATCAACCTATGTTGTAGGTGGCAGCCATTATTGCATGTGTTAATTAAATTTAATGTTATGTTATTACCTGGTTCACATAAAGTGGTGAGCTATTGGCTATCTCTATGTAGGCTAGACTTTAGATATATTAATGTTAATTATCAGCTAACGGAACAAAATTAAATGTCAAGCCTACTTCAGAATTTATTGAGCTGACCTAATGTGAACTTTCTCTCATAGAATATGTAAAGGTTCACATGCACTGTAGGTATGTTTGTGTCCTGATATGTTATGAACAGTACTGTTGACCTTTGTTACTGCTTTTTTGATAACAACTATAATTAATTACCTATATCACATTCTTTTTAGATTTCTTACCTCTTCAGTAATTTATGTTTTCTACTTAATTTGCAATAATTATTTAACTTCCTATTTTCTTCTAATGAAGTGCCAGAATGCATCCTTGTGCTAATTTGTTTGGGTGTAAATTAATATTGGCTTCTTAATATTTACTCCATACACAATATTAACAAGTAGAATCAAAATGTCAGAGACATCATTCTTCTGTATTGTAATGTAAATGTTTATTTATTTCAGTGCGACGACGACCCCCCACACCCGTACATGCAAACGTTTGTTCTGAAGCCACTGGGAGACTCATTCTTTGTACAGCACGACCTATTTCGCTTAGGCATCCACGATATAGCTACTGCCTAATTTCTAAGCTTCAATAAGAAATCGATCAAGAAAATCCATTCTTACTAATATGGTCGCCATGCTATTTCGAACAGCTATTGTTTTGGTTAACTAGGTATAAGTATTGATCAATTGCCTATTGTTTAAAAAATTCAAACTGTACATTATCATAAAAATGATATTTTTGGCATTCATTTCTGCTTAGATGTTTGAGATGGCTTAAGTGCAAGTACGGCGGACTCTTTTTTTCAGTTACATGTATACATTTTATAATAAATACATTATAATTTTTTACTTATTATTGTTTTTATAGTTCCCCTTAAACCCTTTTCAAAGTAAGTTAAATATAGGGAGGAATTTATCTTTATCCCTTTTCATAATATCTTTCTAATAAGAACATTGACACGCAACCTAGTTAAGTCCAGCAAAAAAAATGTTGCGACGTCGTTGTAACCATAGCAGCCAGCTTTACGGCAACCCATAAACTTGAATTGCTAAGAGCAGAAGTCTGTAACCAAACGAATAAACTGAAGAGTCGATTTAATTGACAAGTTCTGTTTTCTATTTGCGAGATTCTTCTCACCTCGCGAATTATATTATTCTCTAGAAAATTACATATTTAGCTAGAGATCGCAAGCTTTGGTCAATCCCATTGGATCCTTCCTTTCCCCCATTTTGTCAGAACTCTTACCAATCGGACGTTCAAACAACCACATTTTCGAATTGCAAAATAACTTGTGTAGATTTATATTTTTATACCTACTTCATTCAACAACTCAAGTTGGATTAGTTGCCAAATAAACAAGGACTTGCTGCGGTATTGTGGCGTAACTTGAGATACCTAATGTATTCAAATGACATCTAAGCTCAGACAGTCAAGGTGTAAAAATAATGGGTAGGGTTGGAAAAAAATACAGAAATAGATGCTAGGACAATCATGTATTATAAATAGTCAAAAATTAACAAAAGAACCATTGAAAACAGGTACATTTTTTTACCAATCTCGAATTTAAGACTTGCTCCTCCGTTTTAAATCCTTAGACGCTACGAACACTTAACAAGTTTTATTTGCATGCACTACTAAACAAAATACACACACAAGGCTCCGACATCGAGCCAAACTTGTCTAAGTGAATGACTAGGTTGCAAAAGTGATACGCTCGTTGCAAGGCAGGCACGCCATAACCAGCTCTGACTTCGTGAACTTGACGGATTACGTGTTCTCCCATACATAGCAGCTTTATTGTTCATCTCGTGGAATACTCCACTGTACAGTATTATTCGACTTTTTACCTCCGCTTTATAACAGTAACTTGAAATTCGAGCTTGTTCAATATTCGAATATTACAAACTAGCTACAAATAGTATTCTATTATTGCTTACCAAAAGCATTTATTCCTGTTAAAAATAAGAACTTTCTTATCTTAAGATACAAATATATTAAACGAGAACGGAGCGGATTTGTAGATTGTATTTTTATAAAAGGTAAATATAATGAAAAGCCATTTTGTAATATATTTCCAAACTGCTATAAAGGTACACCACGTCAGTATTATCGCGACGTGATGAAGACTACAAAGCAGAGATCAAAATAAGACATGGCAAGACCGTTTGGTCACGTTACATAAACAATATTTGTACATTAGCCTCTGATTGATAGTACTGTTCCATTAAACTGTAAGTACATAAATATAATATTAATAAGTTATTAGCACAACCAGCCATTAACATTTTGTCGTAGCATCTCTAGTTAGTTATAATCACAACACAATAGGGCAGGTATATTGTCATCAAGTTAACTATACTCGCCATTTCCATTATAAAGTGCAACCGAATTTTCAAACATAATTCACAGCATAAAAATCCAAACATATCTCCACTGTGAAGTCTGTTAGAAATAGTATTTAGATTGATAGCCTACGGGTGCGTCCAGCGCTCGCTAGGCAGTCAATATACAGTATTGAGACATAAAAGATATATCCGACATTGGACTGCATTACTCTTGATCATACAAAGGTATAATTGGGATAATAAAAAGTTCTGCAGGAATTAATAATTCATATGATACGGCAACAAGAAGACCCTTTTCTGGTGGTGCGGTGGGGGTGGTCACAGACAGCGTACATTGAGAGAGAGATAAGACACATTTTAAACAAAAATCCCTACATTGTCGGGTAAAAGAGATCAAGTGGTACTTCGGGTTTTTCTTTCAAGAATATCAACATCTCATAACCTTCATCCAAAGTTAACTTGATGAAATACAAAATGTTATTTTTGGTACAAATAAAAAAACTTAATTTAAGAGAACAGTACCACAACATCCATTACGGTTGAATCCCACGGGTCACCAATAGCGATTATAATAAAAACATTGTTACTATACGACAACATCACTCGTAATTTGTTTTATCAAGCCTTAAATTTCTGTAATGAGAGTTGTTCATACGCACTGAGTTTACGATCTCCTTCAAATAAACAACAATACGGATCCGATGGCGTAAAAAAATATTGCCAACACTGGGATCCTCCAAAGTTTAAAAAGAACTTAAGAACTAACAAAACTGGGATTTCAGTTTGTATTTGGTAGAACTATCTGTAGACATCATTATTACCACAGACAATTTCTTCCCGAACATAAAAACTTATCAGAACACAAGAAAAAAAAACACAAATGTCACATTCAAATTTCGAACACTATGTTCTGAAAAGTTTACACATAAAAAAGTTAACAAATCAATTTAGGAACACGACCAAAGATCATAAACTCAGTTTTATCGCTAGTGTTGTGTTTAGGAGCCTCCTTTCTTGCGTCCGCGGGAGCCGGGTAGGGCCACGCCTCGGAGAGACCTCATTGCCATAGCTCGGTTGAAATGCCTCTGAGTCTTGTGCTCTTCAACATCACCACCGCTGTCCACTGATGACAGTATGACCAGTAAAACTCCCATCACCTGCAACATGTGAAGATAAAATTATTAATCGATTCTATAATTAAATTCTATCCATATTTGATGAAGTGTTATCAAAATAATCGTTGGCAAAATTGTCCATTAAGTTTCTGATCAAATTAAGTATTTTAGGTACGATGTAAATCTCAAATTATTATGCTGTCATAAACTCAAAATGTGCAAAACCGAAAACTTTTGAACATCGGCCATTATTTGCAAACAAATTAACACTTCAACATAAGACGTAATATTTGCGTAATGCGTAATAGGTACCATCTTATCTTGATTTCTCTTTTTTACGAAGGCAATTCAATCACTGATTGAATATTCATAGTTATTAGTAGTTTTACTTTGTTGGATTTTAATGGAAGGCAAATAAGGCGATTGCCCACTAACTTGTATGGTCATCTGCAATATCAATCATATCGCACACATCAGTTTTATATGTAGCAATGTCACGTGATTACAGCATTTACCAAAGGAAAATAACATAAAGCATTTTTAACCGACTTCCCAAAAGAGGGAGAAATTTTGTAACGTGTGTTCGCGGATATCTTCCTCGTTTATGAACCGATTTTGATAAATCTCTTTTTATATAAAAAAGCGTATGCACCCGAGGTGGTCCCATTGCCACCACTTCAGGATCTGATGATGAGAACCCTAAGAGATCGAGGGCAACTTTCGAAAATTGGAGGCATGCATGCAAACTATGAAGGTTTAGAGCTAACCTAACGGTGGAGACGAGAGAGAGACAAGGGAACTCTGAAGGGTACTATGTATTAACTACCGTGTTTGGGCTTACTTATGTTTTTAGGATACCTACAGTGACATCACCTAATTCATTTAGCATGAACGCTATTTTAAGTTTGTATGTTAATATGATGTCTACTATGTTTCCGAGTCTACGCAATAAGGGATCGTTCTATTGTTAAATCATTCTATGGGGTTGGTGACCTAATTTTATTACTGCGTCCAATTTCACCAACAGTCGTACGTTATCGGTGTGGTAAACGACAACTGTCTTTTTCTACGAAGCGGGAGTTTTCATAAAATCATCAATCAAATCATTTGTTTTAGGAACATAAGTCCCAAATAAAATGTTTACTTTCGAGTATTGGTGATTTTATTCTATACTAATATTATAAAGCTGAAGAGTTTATTTGTTTGTTTGATTGAACGAGCTAATCTCAAGAGCTACTGGGGCGATTTCAAAAAATCTTTCACTTAGAGAGCCAATTTATCGAGGAACGCTTTTTATCTGGATGTGCGAAGTAGTTCTCACGGGACGCGGGTGAAACCGTTGGCGGGAGCTAGTTTATAGTAAACAGCTGTTTTCTTTAATCGCTTGTTTATCTTGTTGGTGAAAACGGATCTTGGAGAACGCGTCAAGCAATCAGGCCCGGTTATCGCACGCATGTCTGTCAGAAAGGCGCAGGCGTAGCGATATTGATGCAACAATAAAATTGAACACATTAAACAACACTGGAAATGATCTTGGCCATGATTTGTTAAAGATACTTTGATAATAGTTTAAAGTACGTTTCCGTTACAATAGTGTAGCCGCCATCAAAAGTACTGGATCGATTTAAATATAATTTGGTCTAGACAGTCTAAAGCCTAATAAAACGCATAGGTTTTTATCCGGGTGCGGGAAATATATAGTCCCATCGGGAGACGGGTGGAACCGCGGGGAACAGCTAGTCCATATCTCTACTAATGATGGCATCCTAGCCGATTGTCGGCCACGGCGGCTGTTCTCATATAAGGACATCAGCCAGCTGCGCAGGACATATTATAGTGCACAAGCATTTGCGCAGACACAGGTGCACTCCCTATTCCCTCACTCTCATAACCCGATGGGACGGCAATCACTAATATAATAAAGAGGAAACATTTTATTGTTCGCTGTTGGGAAGCTTGACTATCCCCGAGTAGCATAGGCTATATTTGGTCCGGGTACGGAAAGAAGTTCCCCGGGGACACGGATGAAACCACGGAAAACAGTTCACAATAAAATTAATGACACAAACCAGCCAAAAAAATACTCGTCCACAAGAATGTATATCAAAGATGGCCGTCGCATTGAATAGGCGAAATCGGCGGCAACATCCACATAGCGGCAACACATATTTGTCGGGATGACGGTAAACAAGCTATGTTTGTACGCAACGCTGCGGCTTCGGATATGGTAAACCTTGCTTCCGTTGCGGTCACGTAACAAATGATATGATATGTTGTAATATTATCATTTACTTTGTGATAAACAATCGTTGTTGTTATACTGTTTCTAGTTTTGTGTTTGCTTCAAGTATTAACTTCTCAAAGTAGTATTTGAAGTTACTTAAAAAACAACGCTTCATTATCTTAATAGAATATTTATTGGTAATTTAATTTGTAGGGAGAGCTCGTGGCTAAGTTAAAGCCGCGTGGATCGATCGATCATAAAGTTAAGCAACGCTTGGCGCGGTCGGTCCGTGGATGGGTGACCATCTTTTCATAACGAGTTCTTCCGTGTTCGGAAGCACGATTAAACTGGTGGGTCCGGCTGTCATTTGACCCATCTTTGGCAGCGTTTACAGGTAGTCAGAAGCCAGAAAGTCTGACAACCAGGTCTTACCAAGGGGAACCAGGTTTCCCGGGCATCTGGGTTGTGGAGGTCAGACAGGCAGTCGCTCCATGTAAAACACTGATTCTCAGCTGCATCCGGTTAGACTGGAAGCCAACCCAAACATAGTTGGGAAAAGGCTAGGCAGATGATGGTAATAAATCAAAACTCTTCAAAAATGTAAATTTCCTTCCGAACTAGGTATTTAATTAACGACAATCTCAATCATCACCAAATAATTAACGATACAGCTTTCATTCGCACTAAACGTTGTTGCATATATTCAATTTAAATACCTTGATAACACGCGACATTCTCACAGAATTTATAACCAATTTTCTTGATAAAACTTTTTAATTAACGCTTTAAATCAGAGATGTAAATACGATGCGTGTCAAATTTGCATAAAGAGAATGCGTAAGATTTTTAACCGTATCCTAATGAAGTAATATTGCTCATCCGAAAGAACAAAAATATATAGATTAAGTAGTTTAGATAAACATAGAACAGCGTTAAAGAACTAACTTCAAAGATCCTCTGGTTGATGAAATCAAAGAAATCAAATTCTTGTGTCCTTACTAAATAAATGCTGATCAGCCCTGTCCTGCCTCAATCTGTCAAATTTCTTCTTCAGATTTTCAACCTTATCACAATGTAACTTTAATGATTGGAGTCTGTACCTACCAAGAAATATAACTTTTATAAATAGTTGGGCATCAATGTCTGAGCAAAGGGGAAGGAAAACATGTTCTGTTTAAGGTAAACGTGATAATTAACACTCATCCCTTCGTTGTATGCGAAGAGGCCTGTGTGGTGATAGTGATGAAATATGGACAAAAATCGTTTAAAATGGTTATTAAGACCCCCAAAGTCACCATTGTGTGCATTTGTTGTTCAAAAAAATAAATAAATAATATCTAAAATTATTATAAAAACACACGCTTACCAAACACACAATAATAAGGAGCGTATACACATGCACTGACGCCTCCGGGGTGTTCTCGATGTCTTTTAGTGCCGCTAGAGCGGGTTCATAGTCCGGTTTCAAGTCGAGAGCGTGCCTCAGGTGCATTGCCGCTTCCTAAACAAGGGGTCATAGGTCACACACCTTTAAAAGCAGCAATGAAGTATATGTATTGCGAGGTCAAAGCAAAATATCGATTAAAGGGAGTTCTAACTACATATTGTACACATTTCTGTACAAAATTCTTAATGGCAGGATAAAAGTGTAAACTAAGTTTGGGACTTTGTTGTGTGCCTTCAAAATAAATCGTAATTCTATGTGGGGTTAATTTGTTATTGTACTACTTGAATCCTCTACACTCTCTACACTTGAAAGAACTATTCTATTTTCATCATAACTTTATTCTGAAGCCTCGTTCACACTGCAAAAATCGACCACAATTCCAAAAAGTTTTAAATGCAAGAACGAAGTGTATCGCAGCACAAAGGAGGTTTCAAATTAAGGAGTTTCTTGTTAGTATAGCAGAGTTCCATTTTCAAAATCACCATACCTGATAATGTCCATATGCCTTGAATATCTCGCCGAGCGTGAAGTATTGTTGCCACGCGCTGCGGTCCGGCGGTTGTACTTCTAGCGACCGCCGCGTCAGGTAGATCGCGTCGTCCAAGTATTGCAGGGTGAATAGCACCCTTGCAAGGTTTAGCAGGACCTAGTACGAAAAACCATATAATAAATTTTTTGTATACTTCTTCAGTATAAATGCATGTCAGACATTCGGCTAATAAAGAGCTCAGAGAGGAATACAATTTTAGAGAAATCTAGTCTCGTACAAACGAGAACAGACCAAGAAAGGTCACTGGGCACCTTTGTATGGAAACTATACCCACGGCGGACACAAGCGAAATATAGCACGATACAATGGCCTAAGGCTCTGATTTACTATGGCGTTAGTCGCATCAATGTGAGGCACGGGAATCTCGAGAAAATCAAGTGTAAACACCAGTTATAATCCCTTTATCAATGAGGATTACCACTGTGAGAATTGGGTCGATTTGAAAAATTCTCTCTTTATTATGTAAGAGAATACACACCGATTAACTTCATTAGCATCCGGCCAGGATCTGATGATGGAAACTCTGAGAAGTCGAAGGCAACTCTCGAAAATTGTAGGCATGCACCAAGTAAAAACTTGATATTCGTCGGTATATCGAGTGAGTCTACATGACCGAAAAGTTTGGACCTTACCTGATGTTGGAGACGACAGAAAGTCAAGAGAACTCCTCATAGGTATGTAGCAATTGCTACGTGTTTGGGCTTATTTAATTCGTATTGGCGAGATCTTAGCACAGAGAAAGGTTTGACTGCCATTGTGTGACATGTCAAGTTTTTACTCCATGTGTGCCTACAATTTTCTAGAGTTGCCCTCGATTTCTCAGGGTTTCCAGTTCATCATCGGATCCTGAACATCAAAATTAAGATCATCCTTCTTTTGAGAAGTCGGTTAGCAATGCAAACTAGCGTTGTGACCTGTACAGTCCTCTGAAATAATTTGATTATTATATATTTGTAAACGATCCTGTACATTCTTCTCCATGGAATTTTAATGCAATATTTATATATAATGAAAGGTCTTATTATTCCCTTTAAATTAAGACCATTTTCATTCATGTCCGCCACTTTTCGCAAAGCGGGTCCAATTCGCCCAATGACCTTTACCAATGAACGGACTAAGTTTCTCAGAAGCAGAAAAGTTTGACTATACATTCAACAAGTAAGTAGAAGGGCAAGATTATCAAACTCAATTGACCCCTGAACTTCACAAACAGTGTCGTATTCATGCTTAAATTTTGAACGGAAATCGGGTCCGTAAATTAAATACTTATTTAAAGTTCAACAAATGTTAATTCAAACCCTTTTTCCTTAATATTTAGACATCTTTTTCATGGAAGGATTTGCGTCTTTAGTTTTCATAAGTTTGGTAACCGAACACCAAATTCTGAGAATTTTGGATCCTAAAGTTTAAGGAAGCAAGGGTTTGAAGTAATATTTTTGTTAGATGTTTTTACGACTTGTCGGTAATGCCTAATGGAAAATAATCTTTTCACATCTGCTATGAATCCCTATGAGTGACCTACGCAATGTAAATCATGTTAAACTGATAGCTATATTTTCCGTATCTCGTATTTCATATAGGCTATATTATCCTTAACAATGATACACCGAAGTAGGTAATAAGCCAAGTTAAATTATAAAATAATCTCTAGGCCTGAATCAATATTAAACTAAAAGCCTACCTACGAATATTGTGGTTAAAAATACTCATTGCTTACCTATATAATATTACTATAATAATAGGCCCTATAGACACCTAATACATTATCCTACAACATGATGCCACTGACGTGGTTCAATCAATAAATTTCAGTATTGACTTTCCTTATGAATTGGTCACAAACATAACAAAACAACAGTCTACTGGAGTAATTAATTAGATGACAAATGACTGCGGAATAATAAAAAGTGACCTACAAACAATGAAACCTGTTATATTAACCAGCCCTGTGGTCACATTAATGTAGGTAGCTAGTTAGTTTTATATGTATAGATCTTGTCATTGTTCGTAACCTCACTCTAGATCCGCAATTAACTAACGGCGTGGTTTTTATGGCCTTTTGAGTACGCTATAGATTCAGATTCCATTTATCAGAAAATGAAAAATCAAAACTGTTATAGCTGCCGTCGTTTTGTAACTGTTCAATTTGTATTTATTTCAAAACAAAAGACTTTTATTAAATAAAAATAAATCATTTATGAACATAACATCGCGTGCGATCTACCTAGTAAAATTATTATCTGTGATCTTGTGCATATTTGCAAGGGCTGTATCAAGTTTTCATTTTGGGTTCTATAATTTTGTCCTTTATAAAGGCATGAGAATACCTGGATATTTTCAAGGATCATGCTCAAAAAAAGGTAATGCAATAATTCGCTATCTGCTGTGATCACGCCTTCCGCTTATGATGACTCCCTACATTTTAGTAATGTCAGCAGAATAAAAAAATTGAAGGAATAAACAAGACATTTTACGTACTGGCTTGCAATTTTTGCTGATTCCTAGACATTCCACAGTTGTTAGTGTTTAACATATTTCTGTATAGAACAACATTTTACGAAGGCTAGTTACTTCCTTATACAGTGAACTTATGCAATTGGTGCAACCTTAGGTGTAAGGCGGGTGTACCCATGGGTGGCGTTCTATGTCCTCTCCTCTTTTCTGATTTTATGGTTAAATATAATGATTATAAAACTTACTTATTTATTTTATAAACTCAACTCGAAAGCGTAACCGATACTCTGCTGAAGTAGCAGGAGATTCATATAGATATCAGACGCCTTACGAAATATTTTTTTCTTCGATAACGGTAAAAGTGACTTCCAAAGTAGGTTGCATTGGTCAATTTTACATAAAGGTTACTCTGCGTGTATGCTGTGTAATTGTTTTACTTTCAACGCCAAAGACACTGCATATTTTTGTCTCACTGCTGTTAATAGATTGCTTTCGATATGAAAATCTTTCAAAGAAATTTAATCATACTAACGGCTTGCTCTTGCTGAGCCCCAGTAGCTATACCATCCTCGTGAATCACTCTAATCTACTGATAAAAACTCGTACCTACAATACTTTTTGAGTCTATCGCAAATCGACATACAAATGCGGCGGATTACTTAATATTTTTAGGTAGCTATGTAGTGAATTAACTTACTTCCGCATTATAAGGTGACACGGCGAGTGCCCGCCTGAAGCACTCGATAGACTGTCTCGTGTCGCCCTTGATTCTCCAGAAGTTTCCAATTTGGTTGTACAGTTGTACTGACTTCGGTTTCTCCCGCTTTGCTTTCTTCAGGCGCTTCTCAAAGCCATTGATTTCAGACGGCGACAAACCGTTTGATTTCTTCTTTGGGAATATTAGCGACACCTAAAATAATATCCGACATTAAAACCTCATTCAAATCGCCTAAGCTAGGAATTTGACCATCGTGGTTGCGTTTACAAACACGTGTTACACATTCACAAACATTTAAAATTGGAACCTTTTTTGTCGCATGCGACCTAACCACTTCATCAAGTGTGCTGTCAAATAATGATTTATCATTTAGCAAAAAAAAAAACAGAGCATGCTTCTGGCATATGTTTTATTAATCTCCGCCAGGGATTTCACTTGAATTCTGAGGGGACCCAAGGACTACTTCCTTCACCCGGGTAAAAGGACGTATATTCTTCTTTCTTTTTGATATAACAGAAGAACGGATTTTGATGAAATCTAGAAGTAATTTAGCTAAATAGCAGAATTACATAAAGGCTAGTTTTTATTCTGGCGTGGAAAGTAAGTACTTCCCTCGGGACGCAGGTAAAACCATGGGAGGAAGCTTGTAGGCTAATATAATGTGGCAAAATGTTGATACCTAAATAATATGTATATTGGAAGGAAACATATGGGCAAATACTTATGTTTATAGTGTCATACTGTAACAGATAATATTTTCCTCATATACTTGATGTGAGTTGGTAGGTACCTACCTAAACAATAAAATTTTGAGTTTTTGTTACTGAAAATCATAATTTGTGCCCAAATACTTTTTCTGGAAATGGGATATTAATGTTAACTAGCAGCAATTTGCTACAAACATTAAAATATACTTAAATAAAAACTTTTTTATTTGTTTTTGATAATAGGTAATCTTATCATGTCATATAATCATTAAAAACTAAATCATAAAATGACACTGTAAAACCAGAATGATGCTCTAAAGATTAACTGTTTATTGTTTATCAATATGCTTAGATAATTCTACTTTTTAAACAGCAATAACATTATATTTTTGGAGATTATAAGTGCATGGGTGTGGTTAGCTGTTTATATTTGGATGGCCTTATATCAAATACTTGCTTCTACGAGCAAATATTTCTCTATATCAAATACTCTTACTAGCTTCTGCCAGTGGGTTCACAGTGTCTCATGGGAACTGTTCCAGACACCCAGATAAAAAATTGCCTTTAACCTTTCTATGAATGGGCTACCTAAGACTGAAATATTTTTTTTAATCAGTCCAATAGTGCCTGAGATTAGTGAGGTCCAACAAACTAACAAACTCTTCCCCTTTTTATTATTATAGTATAAACATAAGATTATAATAAACAAACTGAAATGTAGACTACTGATGTTTACCTGGGGTTCAGGTACATTAGGATGTCTATGACGCCTGGCCACACCAACCAAGTTGTCATAGTACGTGAAATTGACAGCTTTACCACAATCTAAGTACTCATCGTCCACATCCCCATTCATTTCAGCCGGTGTGGTTTCATCACTGTTTTCTACACCGGCCCTGCAATAAATTATAAAAGATTAAATGGTCGTAAAATGAAGCCAGTTGTATCATTCAATAATTGGCATAAACAAAAGAAGGCTCGTATTAATTGTTGCAAAGTTAATAGTAATAACTTTGAGCATGTCCTATGTCACCTTCATGTAGAAAACTGTAATAACATGTATTTGTTTTTAATGTACTGTTAATGTTATTTGCGCACTACTCCAATTAACTTAAGGTAAATGGATTTCATAGTGTAATGACCTGTTTTACTGTCCTGTAGCGATTATCTAATGGACTAATTTTGTATGGCGGCTAATTTGTCGAATAAATAAAATAATGCTAAAATAATCTTTACTTAACTGCAATTTTTTCAGGCATAAGATTACGTTAAAGCTGACATAGCAAATAAATTATATTTAAAGTGACATTATTTAATTTTATATCTATTTAATATCCAGAAAATTGTTATAACCTTGCCTTGAGCATAATAAGGTTCCCAAGCTTGTGAAGATTTTGTTAGTGCATAAGCATAATATAATATTATTATAGATATTTAAATGATTTATTAATGAAATGGTCAGTAAATAGTGGTAAACAGAGATTAGTTAATTTATATGTAAGTTGTTTCTTTTTTCTTCCTGTTTTTTATGACAAGGTTGCATAAACATAGTTTAGCTCAACATAGTGTTATGACATCTGTTTATTTGCAATTATTTACACTTGTGTCTAGAATGTGTTAATTTTTCAAGGATCCTTAGAAAATGTTGTTCTTGTGATAACCCTCTGACCAAGGCACAGCAAAATAAGATAAATACACTGTGTTTTCATTTACATAATAGGGGAAAAATGTACCTCTGTTGTTCATATATTTGGCAATCTGTGCAAAACATATCAAAGCCATGTTTAGTCCATGTGTTCCCATAGTACACTGTAGATGTTATTATGTTGAAGACAGGGTCCTCTTCACCCATTCTCGCTTTTTCAGAGTCATCCTAAAATATGTTTACTATTAAATTATTGTTCTTACAATACATGGTCATATTGTACCCTTATGGTACAAATACATATTAAGAATGATCAATACATTAATGAAAATTAATTCAAGGCAAACACGGGCATAATAAGGTCTAGAATATCAGAATGAAAGGTACATACGTTCAATGAATATGTAGTGCATTGATTATATAAAAGTTTACCGACATATTATTAGAATTCTGACTGACCTGAGACAGTGTAGTACCGTCAACGATCTGGTCTTCTTCAGGGTTCAATTTCCAAACATTAGATGTGCGTGAATTTATCACAATAATTTGGAACGAAAATATATACAGAACCAAACAACTCAAGTATGGTGAGTCCCACATTTTGATCATTCAAACCGAAAATAAACATGAAAACTATTTTTTTTCTATCATTTAACAATACAGCTTCCACACAAAACACAAACTGTTTAAACACAATATCCAGCGGCTACGAATTTTACAATATTTTACCAATAATCGTAATATCGCAATGGACCTCTTCTTTCAGTTCGTCTCTTTCATGTGTTTTGACAGCCATAGAGATGTTCCTAGTTTTAGTACGCTGAAGAAAAAATGTAACAGAAATAGTAAGTTTGGAATAATATTGCAGTATTTGATTGATCGTCTAAGAAGCGCCTTGTGCATTATAGAGTTTTATTGAAGATTGCGCAGTAATTTTAAGCTACTATTTTTATTGTACATTTTAAGCCTATGCTTAATCGCGTCTAAGGCCGCTTGTCGGCCACGGTGGCTGTTCTCATCATCAGGAGATCAGCCAGTTGCACAGGACATACGTATTATAGTGCTCAAGCATTTGCGCAGATCTATACAAGTGCACTCCGCACTCCCTATTCCCTAGACTAGTGGTACGGAAAATCTGACACAACCGGAGAGGGATTATGTGCCGGGCCGAAATTAACGTGCTCTCCGATGCACGGGTAAATCAATCACCAACTTCCAAGGCTTTCCGGGCTTGTTGGCCGTGAAAGTTTCTAAAACTCATAAAGCCATTTCGGCCCGACCTGGGAATCGAACCCAAGACCTCGTGTACAGCAGTCGGCTATGGGACAACTTGATCAACGAGGCACTTACACATGCTTAGTGCACATAGTAAACTCCAAGAATAAATATGTTTCTTCCAAGTGTGAATTTTACTATTGAACTATATAATCTGTGGTTTTGTCTATACTCAGGTTATTGTATTATTTATTCTGTCTATTCTATTATTCTCTTTGGTCAGTTTGTGTTTTTCTATGGTGTCACAAAATGTGTGTTGTGTTGGTAAATTCTGAATAAATAATCAAACTGAATGGAAATAGATCTGAAATACCCAAAGAAATGAGGAATAACACGAAGCAAGAATGAAGAAGGAACGTACGGGTGACAATTGTCGTCCATTCAAACTATAAGTATCTCAGCATTTTGGTAGTTTGATCTCTACCTCAAACTTGCGGTCTCGTTGTGATAATTTATTCTTATTATTTTATTTACAGCCCATCAGATTCTCAGCTTGACGGGAATTAGCTTCGAAAGGCGGAGCGTTATTGTAAGATTAACCACAAATAATATCAAGTCTTATAAAATCTAAATAGGTCGAAGAAGGTCTATTTTACATGAATGTTTTGTTTTTCAGGGCTTCGTCGAGCTGACTATAGTTCCCCTGAAGGATAATCTACGTTACATTCGACTGAATGCGAAGCAGTGCCGTATTTACCGGGTTTGCCTAAATGACCAATATGAGGCCAATTTCCAATATTTTGACCCATTTTTGGATATTTGTCAGGCTGACCCAAATACGTACGTAGTTTACTAATAACGCAGAAATATAAATAAAAATTACTACTTATACTTTAAATATTCTAAAATACTTGCACAATGATGATGTTTATTGTAGCAAATTAGACAAATCCATAGAAATTTAAAACAATAGCATGTTTCCTCTTATCTAAACAATCATCTCTGACATTCTTTCTATTCCAGGAGATCATTGGAAGTCTTTTCCCAATTCCACCTCTCTGCTGCCCAAAAGATAGACCCCGATCACAATTCTGGAGAACTCCATGTCCAGATTCCAGAAGAAGCTGCCCATTTGGTGGGTGAGGGGAGAGGACTTCGGATTGGAATAGAATTCTCATTGGAGTCCCCACAAGGTGGAATGCATTTTGTGGTTCCTGATGGAGAAGGGACTTTGGTAGAGGTAATTATGAAATAGGACCTTACAAATGAATAAAGATAAAAAAAAGAAATCTATTTGTGGCTTAATCTTATAGAACTTTATTTTCGTCCTCTGAGTATCATGCTTTTTTGACATGTTAGTATGCAGTCAAAGGAGTCTTTAAAAATGTTTTAAATTAATAATCATTTTACCAATTTATTTTCAGAAATCAGCTCACATGTTCACCTATGGACACTCAGCACGTCTCTGGTTTCCTTGTGTGGACAGTTTTGCGGAACCTTGCACTTGGAAACTGGAGTTCACGGTTGATGAGAGTCTTACCGCAGTCTCGTGTGGAGAGCTGGTAGATGTTGTGTACACTCCGGATCATAGGAGAAAGACTTTCCATTACCTGGTCAATACTCCGGCTTGTGCACCTAATATTGCTTTGGCTATAGGGTAAGTATTTTATTTTTATTGTTGCTTCCTATTTTTGTTCGGGGTTCCATATAATTTTGCAATAAATCTTTGGAAATAATGCCTAACATAAATCTTTTACTTTTGTTTTAATTTGTATTCGTAAACCTTTACTTTATTTTCGTCTTTACTGTCTTTGGTAGCAATTTTATGGTGTATTCATTTTAGTTAAACTCTGTAGAATATATAAAGTTTATACAAACAGTATTCAACTGACCATCTAGCATAATGTAATATTATTTGTTGAATAATTACTTACACTTACATTCTGTTCAATAAATTATTCTTTTTTGCCACTCCTTCTTTTCAGACCGTTTGAAACATATGTCGACCCATTCATGAATGAAGTAACACACTACTGCTTGCCCAACTTGCTACAAATATTGAAGAATACTGTGCGGTATCTACATGAGGCTTTTGAATTCTATGAGGAAACACTGTCTACTAGATATCCTTATCCATGTTATAAGCAAGTGTTTGTTGATGAGGTGGGTAAAAAGAAAAAAAATCATAAGGCTTTTACAATCTTTGATACAGAATGTTGTTTCTATTAAAAATATTTTTCTGGAAATAAAGAATCTTTCAGATTGATAATTATCAAATTATAATTTGCCATTGCTTCAAAAATGGAAATAAAAAAATATATTACAAAATACTATACTATGACATACATAAATGCCAGTAACACCTCTTTACAGACTGAAGACGATGCCACAGCATACACAACAATGTCTATAATGAGCACACATCTCCTCCACTCCATTGCTATAATAGACCAAACATACGCCAGCCGCAAAGCCATGGCCCAAGCAGTAGCCGAACAGTTCTTCGGCTGCTTCATAACTATGCAAAACTGGTCAGATCTGTGGCTAGCTAAAGGCATACCGGATTATATGTGTGGGTTATACTCTAAGAAGTGTTTCGGTAATAATGAGTACCGGTATATTATACATCAGGAATTGCAGGAGGTAAGTACTTTGTTCTTACATTATCGAATCTAACTAAGAAATCTATCACACTTAGAATATTATCAGAATCCATAGTAATATAATAAAGCTGAAAAGTTTTTTTGGACATCCTAATGACAAGAACTACTCAGCCAGTTTAAAAAAATCTTTTAATGTTAGGTAGCCCATTTATTGAGCCCATATACTACTTTTTATCTGGGTGCGATAAGTAGTTCCTATGAGATCCAGCCATCTATTATTTAGCTATTTCAACATTTAGATAATTTTTGTTTTTCAGGTAGTTGGATATGAAGAACAATATGGTGGCATAGTCCTGGATCCTTGGCAGCCACCCGCGAGCGGAGCGCGAGTTGAAGCCAAAGATGTATTTTATTTCCCTGTACGAAATGTGCATACTATGTCTCCACGATATATTGAGGTAAAAAAATAAGTATTTACTACTTACAAAAGGTCGTAGCGCACATATCAACTGGATAGGAATTGTCACAGTCTCAATTCCAGCAGTTCAGTAATATTTGTCTTATACAATAAAAAACTACTGGTCCATGAAAGGGGACCTTCCCCTTTCACTCAAACGAAAATTAGTCGACATGTGTATCTTGCCCGTCCTAACCTACGGTGCACAAACTTGGTCTCTCACAGAGTGTCAGAAGTCCAGGCTCAAGGTTTGCCAAAGAGCGATGGAGCGTAGCCTTCTAGGTATCAAAAGAACAGATCGCATTCGCAATACCGTTATACGCTCCAGAACGGGAATTTCTGATGTAGGCCAAAAAACGGCAAAATTAAAATGGGCATGGGCTGGACACGTCAGCCGAATGCATCCAGACAGATGGGCAAATGTTGTCACCCAGTGGATACCCCAAGACGGCTACCGAAGACGGGGTAGACCCCGGAAGAGATGGCGAGACGATCTGGACGCCTACAACCGAGACTGGTGGGAACGCGCAAAAGACCGAGAGGTGTGGAAGCAAGATGGGGAGGC
>NWSH02000560.1:12285979-12301769 GCA_002382865.2 Heliothis virescens
CCAGTGGATACCCCAAGACGGCTACCGAAGACGGGGTAGACCCCGGAAGAGATGGCGAGACGATCTGGACGCCTACAACCGAGACTGGTGGGAACGCGCAAAAGACCGAGAGGTGTGGAAGCAAGATGGGGAGGCCTTTGCCCAGCAGTGTGACAGTATAGGCTAGCAAAAAAAATAAAAATAAAAAAAAAAAAAACGCCTCGGAACAATAGGCTGATACGGGCGTTACGTTTATGAGATGTTTGCTACGACCGGTAAGGTAATTGTCTTAGTTGCCAGACTAAAAAATAAAATCATTTTCAGATAATGCGCAAAAAATCTCACCTAGTACTACGGATGTTAGAACAACGAATCGGCCAAGAATTATTGCTTCAAGTATTCAACAAGCAACTTTCCTTAGCTACTAATGCGGCTAACACAAAGATCGGCAGTGGTCTATGGGGCCACTTGCTATTGTCTACCAACTTGTTCGTGAAGGCTATATTCACGGTGACGGGCAAAGACATGGCCGTGTTCGTGGACCAGTGGGTGCGCACTGGTGGTCACGCTAAGTTTCAACTCACCTCCGTGTTCAATCGCAAAAGGTAAGTTGAGAAAATTCGTATTTATTTTGTGTTTAGTAGGGTTTGATTGTCCCATTCATTTTTTTACTGGTTTCGTAAGTGATGTTAATTTCCCTTTTCCTCGCAGTGGAGATGAGCCATATTTCCATTTTCTTACTTTGAGTTTCCATGTTAACATCAGTTCACGTTCATAAGATTTTAACAATATTTTATCCTAAATTGAAATATTGCTATAACACCATTTGTTTTCGTCGGGGGTTAAAAATAAAGCTAAGGCAACATAAAATTCGAATTGTATAGTTCTCCACATTTTTTTTGTCGTCACGAAAGATTGCGCGAGTGGCTGCGCAGCAATCAATTCTAGGTATCAACACATGCGCGGACTTATGTTCTGAATTTAGTTTCGGTACGACAACGACTTTTAGAAGAATTTAATCACCGATCTACCTAAAAATAAAATCTGCTTATATCCACAGAAATACAGTAGAACTAGAAATCCGTCAAGACTGCGTCCACGAGCGCGGTATCAGGAAGTACGTGGGACCGCTTCTAGTACAACTACAGGAGTTAGACGGAACGTTCAAACATATGCTACAGATAGAGAACACGGTCGTGAAGGCGGACATCACGTGCCACAGCAAGAGTAGACGGAACAAGAAGAAGAAGATACCTCTGTGTACTGGTGAAGAGGTCGATATGGATCTGTCCGCTATGGAGTGAGTTCTTTTTGCACTATTTTTATGATCAATTATCGAATTTTGAGAAAATCCAAACTGGTTGCACCTTAAATTTCCAGGAAGAGGTCCTAAAGAGATCTAAAAAAATGGAACATAAAAAGTTATTAATTTTGGCATTATGCACTTGCCACAAATTAGACCCTTAATTTCTATTAAGCACCATAGGAATTTGTCCAGGGTCTCACGTTGTAACGTACGTAAAGGAACCCCTAGTTAATTGGAGCTCCTTTGCGTCAGGTCCCAGGGATTACAAGAATTTAGCCTTGATCGCCACCGTTTTCTTTCATATACCGTCTTTCTCTTTGGCCTCTCTTTTTTTTGTATCTCGTGTTTCTCATTTATCTTACCTCAAAATTTATTCCCTAACCATTTTTCACAGCGACTCCCCCGTCCTATGGATCCGCCTGGACCCCGAAATGTCGCTCTTGCGCAGCACAGTGATATCCCAGCCTGACTACCAGTGGCAGTACCAGCTGCGTCATGAACGTGACGTCACAGCCCAGAGCGAGGCTATTGACGCCCTACACAACTACCCCGAGCCTGCTACTAGGAAAGCTCTCACAGATGTTATTGAGAATGAGCAGACGTATTATAAGATTAGGTGTAGAGCTGCGCATTGTTTGACTAAGGTATGTCAGTCATTTGTAGTTGGTTTTTGCGTGTGTAACTTTAGATAAAAAAGTCTTTATTTTTAATTGACTCCCAAAAAGGAGGTTCTCAATTAGACCGCTTATATATTATTTTTACTTTCTCCTTTTAGCACTTTTTTTTATCGATGGGAAATCATCAGAATGACCCCTCCCGTCGTGGGTGACAGCGTGAGGGAGTGTCAGACTTTTACTGACTAAAACCCATCGTGTTCCTTCGGGAGCCCTGTGCGCCAGGGCCGCGGTAACTCGCGCGTACATCCCGCAGCCCCGACAGGCTCTGGCTTTTGTGGGCCCCGCAGACTCCTTTTAGTACCTGAAAAAGAAATTACTCATTCTTACCATAAACAATTAATTAACCTGATCTTTCAAAGATTGTCGTTTTGTGTTTAAAAGATATCTAAAAACAATGGTCCTCATAAAATATTAATATTTCTTGCTCATAGGTGGCCAACGCAATGATAAGCTCATGGGTGGGCCCGCCGGCCATGTTGACGATATTCCGCAAAATGTTCGGCTCGTTTGCTGCACCGCACATCATCAAACAGAACAATTTTGACAACTTGCAACACTACTTCTTACAGAAGACCATACCTGTTGCTATGGCGGGTAAGTTATTTGATAATGGCAATACCAATAATATATCACTGAAACTTTTAAAATGTTTTAATAGCTATTTGAACTAACTTGGCCTATTGATCAGTGTGTTGATACTAATCCCTCCTATGAGAGCTAATATAAATGACTAAGGAAAATGGGCACTTTTGTATGAATACTGCACCTACTTTTTGAACATGGTTCAAAAGTGGTCCAACCTTTGTATGATCTCTCAAAGCTCTTGAAGAGCCGTTTTATTGCAGCAACGTTCAATTCCATCACTAACAGTGTTTTCGACCACTTAAAATGTTTAATGTGCAATAGTGATGAAACCTATCTCGTAGGATAGACTTTGCTAAAATTTACCCACTTCATGTAATTATGTGTTTTTTTACAGGTTTAAGAAACATTCACGGCATTTGCCCGCCGGAGGTGGTGCGGTTCTTGCTTGACCTGTTCAAGTATAACGACAACTCAAAGAACCATTTCTCTGACAACTACTACAAGGCGGCTCTGGTTGACGCTTTAGCTGCCACAATAACGCCTGTTATATCCGTGTTGCAACCGGTAAGTAGCAATGTATTGCAAAAAAATCCAGCAGTTACAGCTGCCGAAATGATTTTGCATATACTATGGTAAATCATCAAATGACCCGCTCCCGCTGTGGGTGTAGCATGAGGGAGTGTCAGACTCTTACTGATTAAACCCACCATGATCCCTCGGAAGGCCTTTTCACACCAAGGCCGCAGTATATCGCGCGAACAATCCAGCACCATCATAAGAACATTCCTGACCCTTGACTTATAGGAATTGGCTGCTGTATATGACGAATATTAGAGGTCGTTGTAGGAGCTATCTCACTCTTCCACTGGTTCACTTTTAACTAAAATACTATTTAACTACATCACCAAATTGCAAATTAAAGTTGTGTGTGCAGGGTGCCCCAATAACAGCAGATTCCCTCTCAGCGGACACACGCTTAGTACTAGAAGAGATCACTCGCGTATTAAACTTGGAGAAAGTGTTGCCATGCTACAAGAACACGGTGACGGTCAGCTGTTTGCGCGCCATACGCCGGCTGCAACAGTGCGGACATCTGCCCAGTATACCCACCGTGTTTAGAGCTTATGCGCAGTACGGACAGTATATTGGTAAGAATAATAAGGTTATTATACCATTTTCGCGTTATGATGAGTTCCCTGACAGTTCAAATTTTTCCATCACACGCAAACTGCTATAAAGCTATAACAACAAACCAATAAAATAAAGTTATTTTAAAATATTGTATCTTTGTTAATTACCCAGTAAACGATATTTTTTCATATTTTAAATGAACTAAATAAATATTAATGGCTAATAAATTAAATAATCGATGTAAAAAAATATGAGTTAAAACAATGTCTAAAATCACAGATAAACGAAACGGAATGTGACTTGCGTCAATAGAGATTGACGCAAGTTACTGAATCGAAAAAATCGATGTATAGTAGTGGCCATATGAAATTTTTTTAATTCCGATTTCATTTTCTTTGTCAACTGATTCGATTTAATAAAATAATCGATTAAGTTTCGTTAGGTTACATCACTCTAACTGTCAGATATGNCCAGTGGATACCCCAAGACGGCTACCGAAGACGGGGTAGACCCCGGAAGAGATGGCGAGACGATCTGGACGCCTACAACCGAGACTGGTGGGAACGCGCAAAAGACCGAGAGGTGTGGAAGCAAGATGGGGAGGCCTTTGCCCAGCAGTGTGACAGTATAGGCTAGCAAAAAAAATAAAAATAAAAAAAAAAAAAACGCCTCGGAACAATAGGCTGATACGGGCGTTACGTTTATGAGATGTTTGCTACGACCGGTAAGGTAATTGTCTTAGTTGCCAGACTAAAAAATAAAATCATTTTCAGATAATGCGCAAAAAATCTCACCTAGTACTACGGATGTTAGAACAACGAATCGGCCAAGAATTATTGCTTCAAGTATTCAACAAGCAACTTTCCTTAGCTACTAATGCGGCTAACACAAAGATCGGCAGTGGTCTATGGGGCCACTTGCTATTGTCTACCAACTTGTTCGTGAAGGCTATATTCACGGTGACGGGCAAAGACATGGCCGTGTTCGTGGACCAGTGGGTGCGCACTGGTGGTCACGCTAAGTTTCAACTCACCTCCGTGTTCAATCGCAAAAGGTAAGTTGAGAAAATTCGTATTTATTTTGTGTTTAGTAGGGTTTGATTGTCCCATTCATTTTTTTACTGGTTTCGTAAGTGATGTTAATTTCCCTTTTCCTCGCAGTGGAGATGAGCCATATTTCCATTTTCTTACTTTGAGTTTCCATGTTAACATCAGTTCACGTTCATAAGATTTTAACAATATTTTATCCTAAATTGAAATATTGCTATAACACCATTTGTTTTCGTCGGGGGTTAAAAATAAAGCTAAGGCAACATAAAATTCGAATTGTATAGTTCTCCACATTTTTTTTGTCGTCACGAAAGATTGCGCGAGTGGCTGCGCAGCAATCAATTCTAGGTATCAACACATGCGCGGACTTATGTTCTGAATTTAGTTTCGGTACGACAACGACTTTTAGAAGAATTTAATCACCGATCTACCTAAAAATAAAATCTGCTTATATCCACAGAAATACAGTAGAACTAGAAATCCGTCAAGACTGCGTCCACGAGCGCGGTATCAGGAAGTACGTGGGACCGCTTCTAGTACAACTACAGGAGTTAGACGGAACGTTCAAACATATGCTACAGATAGAGAACACGGTCGTGAAGGCGGACATCACGTGCCACAGCAAGAGTAGACGGAACAAGAAGAAGAAGATACCTCTGTGTACTGGTGAAGAGGTCGATATGGATCTGTCCGCTATGGAGTGAGTTCTTTTTGCACTATTTTTATGATCAATTATCGAATTTTGAGAAAATCCAAACTGGTTGCACCTTAAATTTCCAGGAAGAGGTCCTAAAGAGATCTAAAAAAATGGAACATAAAAAGTTATTAATTTTGGCATTATGCACTTGCCACAAATTAGACCCTTAATTTCTATTAAGCACCATAGGAATTTGTCCAGGGTCTCACGTTGTAACGTACGTAAAGGAACCCCTAGTTAATTGGAGCTCCTTTGCGTCAGGTCCCAGGGATTACAAGAATTTAGCCTTGATCGCCACCGTTTTCTTTCATATACCGTCTTTCTCTTTGGCCTCTCTTTTTTTTGTATCTCGTGTTTCTCATTTATCTTACCTCAAAATTTATTCCCTAACCATTTTTCACAGCGACTCCCCCGTCCTATGGATCCGCCTGGACCCCGAAATGTCGCTCTTGCGCAGCACAGTGATATCCCAGCCTGACTACCAGTGGCAGTACCAGCTGCGTCATGAACGTGACGTCACAGCCCAGAGCGAGGCTATTGACGCCCTACACAACTACCCCGAGCCTGCTACTAGGAAAGCTCTCACAGATGTTATTGAGAATGAGCAGACGTATTATAAGATTAGGTGTAGAGCTGCGCATTGTTTGACTAAGGTATGTCAGTCATTTGTAGTTGGTTTTTGCGTGTGTAACTTTAGATAAAAAAGTCTTTATTTTTAATTGACTCCCAAAAAGGAGGTTCTCAATTAGACCGCTTATATATTATTTTTACTTTCTCCTTTTAGCACTTTTTTTTATCGATGGGAAATCATCAGAATGACCCCTCCCGTCGTGGGTGACAGCGTGAGGGAGTGTCAGACTTTTACTGACTAAAACCCATCGTGTTCCTTCGGGAGCCCTGTGCGCCAGGGCCGCGGTAACTCGCGCGTACATCCCGCAGCCCCGACAGGCTCTGGCTTTTGTGGGCCCCGCAGACTCCTTTTAGTACCTGAAAAAGAAATTACTCATTCTTACCATAAACAATTAATTAACCTGATCTTTCAAAGATTGTCGTTTTGTGTTTAAAAGATATCTAAAAACAATGGTCCTCATAAAATATTAATATTTCTTGCTCATAGGTGGCCAACGCAATGATAAGCTCATGGGTGGGCCCGCCGGCCATGTTGACGATATTCCGCAAAATGTTCGGCTCGTTTGCTGCACCGCACATCATCAAACAGAACAATTTTGACAACTTGCAACACTACTTCTTACAGAAGACCATACCTGTTGCTATGGCGGGTAAGTTATTTGATAATGGCAATACCAATAATATATCACTGAAACTTTTAAAATGTTTTAATAGCTATTTGAACTAACTTGGCCTATTGATCAGTGTGTTGATACTAATCCCTCCTATGAGAGCTAATATAAATGACTAAGGAAAATGGGCACTTTTGTATGAATACTGCACCTACTTTTTGAACATGGTTCAAAAGTGGTCCAACCTTTGTATGATCTCTCAAAGCTCTTGAAGAGCCGTTTTATTGCAGCAACGTTCAATTCCATCACTAACAGTGTTTTCGACCACTTAAAATGTTTAATGTGCAATAGTGATGAAACCTATCTCGTAGGATAGACTTTGCTAAAATTTACCCACTTCATGTAATTATGTGTTTTTTTACAGGTTTAAGAAACATTCACGGCATTTGCCCGCCGGAGGTGGTGCGGTTCTTGCTTGACCTGTTCAAGTATAACGACAACTCAAAGAACCATTTCTCTGACAACTACTACAAGGCGGCTCTGGTTGACGCTTTAGCTGCCACAATAACGCCTGTTATATCCGTGTTGCAACCGGTAAGTAGCAATGTATTGCAAAAAAATCCAGCAGTTACAGCTGCCGAAATGATTTTGCATATACTATGGTAAATCATCAAATGACCCGCTCCCGCTGTGGGTGTAGCATGAGGGAGTGTCAGACTCTTACTGATTAAACCCACCATGATCCCTCGGAAGGCCTTTTCACACCAAGGCCGCAGTATATCGCGCGAACAATCCAGCACCATCATAAGAACATTCCTGACCCTTGACTTATAGGAATTGGCTGCTGTATATGACGAATATTAGAGGTCGTTGTAGGAGCTATCTCACTCTTCCACTGGTTCACTTTTAACTAAAATACTATTTAACTACATCACCAAATTGCAAATTAAAGTTGTGTGTGCAGGGTGCCCCAATAACAGCAGATTCCCTCTCAGCGGACACACGCTTAGTACTAGAAGAGATCACTCGCGTATTAAACTTGGAGAAAGTGTTGCCATGCTACAAGAACACGGTGACGGTCAGCTGTTTGCGCGCCATACGCCGGCTGCAACAGTGCGGACATCTGCCCAGTATACCCACCGTGTTTAGAGCTTATGCGCAGTACGGACAGTATATTGGTAAGAATAATAAGGTTATTATACCATTTTCGCGTTATGATGAGTTCCCTGACAGTTCAAATTTTTCCATCACACGCAAACTGCTATAAAGCTATAACAACAAACCAACAAAATAAAGTTATTTTAAAATATTGTATCTTTGTTAATTACCCAGTAAACGATATTTTTTCATATTTTAAATGAACTAAATAAATATTAATGGCTAATAAATTAAATAATCGATGTAAAAAAATATGAGTTAAAACAATGTCTAAAATCACAGATAAACGAAACGGAATGTGACTTGCGTCAATAGAGATTGACGCAAGTTACTGAATCGAAAAAATCGATGTATAGTAGTGGCCATATGAAATTTTTTTAATTCCGATTTCATTTTCTTTGTCAACTGATTCGATTTAATAAAATAATCGATTAAGTTTCGTTAGGTTACATCACTCTAACTGTCAGATATGAACTGTCAGGGAACTCATGCTAAAATAAAAGCACTATAACAGTATTTAGAGGTAACTTTCTCCAAACTCGATGAAAGGGTTGTTATGTAACATGTCAACAGTTTCAGCTCATGCGCAGAATCGACAGTATTTTCGTAAGAATTTAATAAAAGAGTTTACGAAACAAACGCCTATGTTGTCTCTAAAGTTTTTGTCAGTCTGTGGTGTGTTGTTTAATAAATTGGGTTGATATTTCATTGATCTACATGTCACAATTTTTGCATTATCAATAGAATACATTAACAGCACATTTACAGCAAACTATTTTTTTTCGTAAATGAAGGTTTACGAATATTGGCCGCGTCAATAATTAAAACTTAGAAACACGGTAGTGTAACAGGTATCAAGATTTTGCAATTCTTCATACAATTAACTTTAAGATACAAAAAATCTTACAAACTTTCAACAGACGTGCGACTAGCAGCTTTCGAGTGTCTAGTAGACTTCGTCCGCGTGGACGGCAAGCCTGAGGACTTATCCTCCCTACTGACTGCGGTGGAGAGTGACGCGGACCCGTGCGTCAGACACGGGTTAGCTCGACTGCTCATCAACATGCCGCCGTTTGAACGAGCGCAGAGACATAGGCTGGATACTGAAGCTGTTGTTCATAGGTATGTACGGAAATTTTGATAAATTATCAGTTTTAACGAGGACCATATTCTATCAAACTTTATACAAAGACAATATGCATGTACACCTACACTAAAGTATGCCTCATCCGCTGTCGTGGGATAAAGCATTTATACTAAAATTATTGCTTGTGTTCTTCACAATACTTTGTTAATAATATGACCTATACCCAGAACACGTTTTAACATACCAAATTTCTTCAATAACAGACTCTGGAACAACATAAACTGCCTTCTCTCAAACGACGCGCGACTTCGCTGTGATCTCGTAGACCTCTACTACACGCTATACGGCCTCAAGCGACCGATCTGCGTGCCTCTACCAGAAATACAAGCCATGATGAAGCAGATGCACCACAAGGAGAGAGAGCGCCTGGAGAGGGAGAGAGAGAGGGAGAAGGAGAAGGAAAGAGAACGCGAGAGACTGAAGGAGATGGAAATTAAGCCTGTTATTAAGCAGGAGGTGGAAGATGTGAGTTTAATGAACCAATTAGGTCATAATTTAATCTCCTATAAATCAATGGATAGATGAGTTATAAAAATCCACTTTAATCGGTTTTATAAAGTGACAAAATGATATTTTTTTCATCAAAATACTAATTTAATCAACTTGCCTGCTTGGTACTCATAGTTTGCCTGACTCATATCACAATATTTAAAAATATTATCCGACTTCCATAAAAGCGATCAACCTTATTTCCTCTAATAACATGTCCTAAGGCCCTAACAAATAGTTATATTACAGGTGAAATACGAGCCAGAAGTGCCAATGGACACATCATTACCTATAACTGCAATGGACAGAATTGTGGACATTCCTCTAGACGACATGCTGCCCGTCCCACTGTCCAGCATAAAGGAGGAAGACGTCAAGATTGATGTGACTAGTGTACCTACTGAGTTGCCTGTTAGAGTGTTTAGCGTGAGTAGAAAATATTTCAGTTTAAATGTCACACCAATATTATGAAGCAAATGGTGAATGTTAAAAAACAATGGTCCTCGGCTGCGTCTGGTTAGACAGAAAGCCGACACTAATATATTTACTGAAATTGCTGGGGAAAGCTAGTGTTATAAAGTTTCTAATGAGTTATCGCTTTATTCAGAAATAAGATTTGAAAAGTTTACTATCCGTTGTGTTCAATGATCTATTTTTATACAGCTCCCACCATAAATGATGAATGAATGAATGACTTAAAGTATTCTGTTAGGACTTAAACTATTTTCGGAATATTTACCACACGAGTGAATAAGTAATTCGCGAGAAAGAAACATGAATATTATAAAATTTACATCACACATAACTTAAATATAAAACTAAAATACTTTGTGACATGACCATGATACATATCATGCATTTATTTGTTTTTATGTAGGATGACAACAAGCGCGAATTCATGACGGACAACGCCGTAGCTCTGCCGGGTATACCGGGCACTTCGGGCCCTGTCGGCTTCGAGCCCGGCATGTTCCGGGACAAGGATGATATGGGAGCACCTAAGGTAAATAACAACATAAATTCATCGGTTGAAACAAAAAAAATATCAAAATCGAATCATCGGTTATCCGCGAACACACATAAAAAAAATTAAATACGGTCGAATTGAAAAACCTCCTTTTCCTTGAAGTCGGTTAAAATAATAGAATAATCAAATTGTGAGGTTATGGTCTTCGTGAAGAGCTCTTGGCTAAGCAACAGCTGCACGCGTATCGATTATAAGGTAAAATAATCCTAGACGCGTTCGGTCTGAGATGAGTGATCTTGTCATGACGAGTTTCTCCGTGTTTCGGAGGGCACATTCTATTTGTGAATCCCGCCAGTTAATTGAAAATCTTTGTCCCACCAATTTATCGACCGCGCCAAACGTTGTTTAAACGTGATCAATTGATCCACTCGGCGTGACTTAGTCACGAGCTCTTCGATACAGATACACAAACCTTTTAGAAAAGAAGACGTAATTTTTTTATATTCCTTTACCAGGCTAAGAAGAAGAAGAAAGAAAAGAAGAAGCACAAACATAAGCACAAGCACAAACACAGCAGTAAAGATAAATCAAAGGAACACAAGGATAAGGACCGCTCCCTACCTCCCCGGCCTCCTTCGAGCACCGAACATTTGAAGATTAAGGAAGAGACGAGAGAAACTCTTAGCTCTTTCAGTTCCAGCCAAAGCCCTTCAGAAGATATCTCGTCGATGCCTAGTAATATGAGTTTTTGAATCTTTCAAATATTGTAGGTCATGCTACCTGAATCAGTCTAATTTTATCAATATTAACTTTCCACTATCGTGAAAAGGTTGAGAATCTATTGAAGGAATTTGACAGATTGTGGTAGGTTGATGTACTGGCGTCTGTACTTCGTGTCAAACTTAATGTCGCTTCGGTATATTGCGTGAATCGCTGCGTAGAAATAATTTTTAGGCATCAGCTGAGGTTCGTGTATTTGTGCTAGAAAATTGCGAGTCGCTATTAAGTTTGGTGAGAAGATTACTTGACGTATTTACTTTGTCGCTTCGTAAGTGCTAAAAGGGTTCATTTTATAAACAAAATTACGTGAGTGTCAGTAGTACTAGGAATGGGAAATACACCAATCAGACTTGAGTTTTGTCGTTACAATAACACCATCGACTAATAAGATTGCTTCATTCTTCAGACGAATTTGGTTTTAAAATGGAGAGTAAAATGTTCAAAAATTTTTCAATGTGACTTTATTATCAAAGATAATATTATTGTTGTATGAATGTGGGTTTGCAAATGAGATGACATGAAGTATGATTACTTGTATTTGATAATGTCATGTACAATCGTTCTGATTGCTGTATGTAAACAATTTAAATGCGTTGTAAGCGCGAGGGACTTTAACGTAAGAATTCATATCATCTTCCTTATCTATGGAAGATAAACAGTTGTCTATGTAAATCGTTATTTTGAATGAACATTTTGGATGTAGTTTTAAGTGAGAATTTTGTGGTATCCAACTTGATTTTTAAAGAGAAAATGAGAATGTTTGGAAATAAGATTTTCAAAAGAAATATTTAATTTTAAGATGAAAATTTGTAAAATATAATTTAATACAAAATTATAAGATAAATTCTCTTTTATTCAACTTATTACCTTTTGTGTTTTACCCAGCTTAAAGGAGTTCTATTTCATTACTTTGATTGATTTTCGATTAGAATAATATTGTTACACGATTTGCACATAGCTAATCATTGAACTGGTTATCCCATGAAATGGAACCAACTATTAAATTACTTATTATGTATTGTAAATGGATTGAAGCGTAGCGTAGCGTTAGAAGCGTATTCTAATATACCAACTAGAGAGGCCCCTCTCTTATAGAAAATTATGTAAATGTTACGTAAAAAAAAATATTTAATGAAGAATAAGTATACTATATAGGTTTCTACAATCAAAAGATAAATAAGAAATATTTCTTTGTTTATATAGGTATTTGAAGATGTGGGTTATGAGATTCATTTAGGGGCACGGAAGGGAGAGAAGCTTGGCTGTTAGCTCTATACTAGTTTGTTGCAAAATAATGATTTCCATTTATTGTAGATGGCTTGCAGTTTGCAGTCTAATATCTAAAAATTGATAAAATTCCCGCGATTTTCCGAGCCGCCATTAAGTTTGGCGCGAAATATAATTTTTAACATCACATTTAATGAGTAGCTACTTCTGTGTCAGGCTACTTCGTACAAAATAGAAAATTGGATGCCGAAACCGTACGGTCAATCGATCCCCTGACTGTAACATAACACTGTGGTTTTGTATCAAATATCTTATTTGTAAGTTTCTAATCTACTACGTCTAAATAAACGGTAGACTGACTTCTTAGGTGTGTTGGTAGTTCACTAGTGAACATTCAATATTATGCTTCTACATAAATGAAATCTCGTGAAACATTTGAAAGAAAACAACTTGTTTAAAGTCGGTTAAAAATATAAATTGTTTATACCCAAGTAAAAGATATGTCGGGGGCACTTCCGTGCCCTGAGATAGGTCCATACCTATACGTAGGTAGGTATAATGAAATCCTTCCATGCACATGCAAAAGGTAGTTTCATTAGGTAATGATGCTTTAATTTAATCTTATCTTTTATTATGAGATCAAATTATCAGTAATAAAATAAATAACATAATAATCATAAAAATAATAAATAGGTGCAATAGATTTGCAGTCTTGCAAGAATGCAATGAATGACTAAGTAGATGTCTATCTATTGGACCAATTTGTAACTTTCACCTAAGTATAGGTATTACCATTATCACTGTACGTACATACCTAGCTATGCGAAGAAGTTCTCTCCTGAAAAAGAAATATACAAAATATGAAATGAGCAAAGGCAACTTGTGCGATCGCAAGATATCTACGTTCATGATTCATGATCAATTGAAATTAATATCTTCCCAATAGGCGACAGTGAACAAAACAACTTTAATCGAAACCATATCGGTGCGGGACGCGCACGCATATCATTCCATTCACCAAAGAGGCACAGTTCATAAAGTTCACTCGCGTTGTAGTCTACCACTGATAAACACATCTAAAATATTAGTTTTTATATGATATTTATTACAAATTAGAATATATTATTTTAAAGTTAAAGTTTAATAGTGTTTTGTGAATAAGTGTGTAATGGCGAATTTACAGAATGGATATTCTAATAAAAAACAATTGGATATTGTTGTTGTTGGCGCGGGATTGGTAAGTACATTGTTTATTATTTGAATTTAATAAATATACATTTTAATTTTAAGTCTGATTGTATGGTGTGATTATTTATTTTTTTGTAAATTTTCTAAACTACCTTCTTATTTCATTATTTGTAACTACATAATTAAATTTTGTTCTAGTATTTTTATTGTATTTACAGAAGTTTGTAAAAAACAGAATTATCTACAGCGGATATATATTTTTATTATTTTTTAGTTATAAACTCTTAAATATTTTCCCCGTTAGCAAATAAAATTATTTAATGTTCAAGATGTTTTAAGTGCATCAAGTCAATTATTTCTATCCAATAAAAACAAAATAAGTAGGTACTTATTAAAATTAATATCAACAAAAACTTAACCCTTTTTAGAATCCTTCGGGTAAAAAGATGTCGTGATGATAAGATTTGTTGAATACTAATTAAGCCAATGAGGCTAAGCTAGATAAATCAATGCACGCAATCCAACATAATGCTTGTTTTTGCAAGGGTCTAAGATCCTGAGTTCTATTCTCAGGTAAAGGTTTAGTACAAACAACCTACCCGAATCTCTCAAATTTTACCAATCGAACATTAACCGTGCTATAATGTGATAAGGTTCAAAATCGATTGCAGAAATTTGACAGATTGTGGTAACTCGATGTGTTGTCGTCTGTACCTAGGTATTTTATTAGTAAGTAGGTAGTCACTTGTTTCCCTGTTTACATGCGACTTGCTTGTGATGATTTGATTAAAAAAAATTAACATTACCTAAGTATTTACCTGTGTCTGTAGGTAATTTATTGTCTCCGTGAAATTCAGAATGTTATCTCTCTATCGATTGTTCAGCTACCTCCACTGGTTTAATGTTGACTGTTCGCAGGGCCGGATTAACCTGTCATGGGCCTGTAGGCAATACAATTTTCGGGCCCCTTTTCTTACCTACTCTGACTGACTAAGTAAATCATGTGATGTATTTTTTTGCCTTCTTCCCACATTCCTTAAAACAAATTCCCGATCTAGGCATGGCTGACATGACCAGTGGCGGCGCTAGACCAAATTTGTACGTCGGCGAAATCAAGTTCGCGAGGCCCTAGGGCGGATCCAGCTGGGGGGGGGGGGTGTAACACAGGAGTGGTCAAGTACCTACCAATTTATACTTGAAGTCCAAGTTATATTTTGATAACCTATAATTTATGAACAAATAAATACAAAGAAAGTAGAAAAAATAAGAATGCGCGAGCGAAGCGAGCGCGAAATTTTTTTTCAACCCGACTTGTAAACATCGAAAAGGGCGCGAGCGGATTTCTTTTGACAGTTTTAGTTGTTAAGCTGAAGTTGCCGCCATTCGTTTAAGTTAATTTGTGGAGGCAAAAAGCAAGGAAAACATATGTAATCCGAATGCGCGAGCGAAGCGAGCACGAAAATTTTTATCAGTTCGAGAATTAAACATGATTGGCGAAACGAAAACAAATAGGTTACTAGTTATTCTGCGAGGCCCCCTTAAGTGCGAGGCCCCCTCAAGCGCGAGGCCGTCGGCGATCACCGACGTCGCCGACGCCTAGCGCCGCCACTGGACATGACGTCCTAACGCGGATTGGCTCCGTGTTAGTACAAAACAGAGTCACCTGCGCCGCCCACGCGTAGAATATGCGTACGTTTACATTCTAGTCACTCTATTCTACTTCTATTAAGAGTTTAAATACACACAAAGCACAAAGTTTTTTCCAATTCGCTGTCGTAAAACGCTCCTGCCTAATAACATCCAACGAATCGGGGATTTCCTCAACGTAAAACGAGATTAACCGTCCAAACGATTTCCAATTTTTTAAATCCGTGTTTTTAAACATTTTTCATGGCGAGACCCCCTTTCTACGAAGAAATATTTCGCGATGTGTTTGAAGACTTATGATTTTCACAAGCACCAAATCAAACAATACAAAACAATGAAACTATTTTACCTCACTAGTTAACTAAGGGACGGAGTAATAGATCGCAAATTGACCAGGTTGCAGTAAGTCCAAATCACAAAATGACTACATAGCTGTTCAGTCTTCTTCTCATACAGTGGCGTAGCGTGGCTATCTGCCACCGGGGGCGGGAGACAAATTTGCCTCCCTCGACTTTAGATGTA
>NWSH02000560.1:12335415-12353602 GCA_002382865.2 Heliothis virescens
CGGACTCAGTATCTAATGGTGCGTTTGTGTCCTCTGTAGGATCTTTGACGTTTTCATCTGTGGGTTCGTGGCTGGCCTCAGTTGACACACTGTGTTCTTCAGTTGATGGTTTGTATGTATCAGTAATTAGCAGATCAGTCGCGTCTTGCGTTGGTGTGTGGGTTTCCTCGGTTGTCTGTAAACTACTACTGTCTTCGGGTTCGGTCGGTGCAGTAGTCGTCTCTTCCGTAGGTTTGAGGGAAACCTCGACTGTAGAAGCACTGGTTTCAGCATCGTTTGTTCCATTTGTATCTTCTATTGGGTTCGTGTTGTTTTCATCTATTGCTTCAAAGGTATCCGCAGTTACATTGTTGATATCTGTTTCCGTTGGCTTTTGAGTCTCTTCAGCTGTTGGCACAATTTCATCGTCAACCGTTGATTTCTCAGTATCCTCGACGGGCTGTTCATCGGTTGATGGTTTAATATCCTTAGCAGTAAACTCAGTGCTTTCCTCCTGCATTGGGGTATAGGAAGTTTGGGGTGCTTGATCGATAGCATTTTCAGTGGTAGGTTTGTGCGTGTCTTCAATTGGTTCATTATCGGCGTCCTGGGTTGGCGTGAAGGTGTTGTCGACTGGTGGAATATCTGTTGCGGTCGGCTCGTTAACTGCGGTTTGCGTGTCTTTATTGGCATCTTCAGTTGGTTGAACATCGGACTCAGTATCTATTGGTGCGTTTGTGTCCTCTGTGGGTTCGTGGCTGGCCTCAGTTGACACACTGTGTTCTTCAGTTGAGGGTTTGTAGGTATCAGTAATTAGCAGATCAGTCGTGTCTTGCGTTGGTGTGTGGGTTTCCTCGGTTGTCTGTAAACTACTACTGTCTTCGGGTTCGGTCGGTGCAGTAGTCGTCTCTTCCGTAGGTTTGAGGGAAACCTCGACTGTAGAAGCACTGGTTTCAGCATCGTTTGTTCCATTTGTATCTTCTATTGGGTTCGTGTTGTTTTCATCTATTGCTTCAAAGGTATCCGCAGTTACATTGTTGATATCTGTTTCCGTTGGCTTTTGAGTCTCTTCAGCTGTTGGCACAATTTCATCGTCAACCGTTGATTTCTCAGTATCCTCGACGGGCTGTTCATCGGTTGATGGTTTAATATCCTTAGCAGTAAACTCAGTGCTTTCCACCTGCATTGGGGTATAGGAAGTTTGGGGTGCTTGATCGATAGCATTTTCAGTGGTAGGTTTGTGCGTGTCTTCAATTGGTTCATTATCGGCGTCCTGGGTTGACGTGAAGGTGTTGTCGACTGGCGGAATATCTGTTGCGGTCGACTCGTTAACTGCGGTTTGCGTGTCTTTATTGGCATCTTCAGTTGGTTGAACATCGGACTCAGTATCTATTGGTGCGTTTGTGTCCTCTGTGGGTTCGTGGCTGGCCTCAGTTGACACACTGTGTTCTTCAGTTGAGGGTTTGTAGGTATCGGTAATTAGCAGATCAGTCGTGTCTTGCGTTGGTGTGTGGGTTTCCTCGGTTGTCTGTAAACTACTACTGTCTTCGGGTTCGGTCGGTGCAGTAGTCGTCTCTTCCGTAGGTTTGAGGGAAACCTCGACTGTAGAAGCACTGGTTTCAGCATCGTTTTTTCCATTTGCATCTCCTATTGGGTTCGTGTTGTTTTCGTCTATTGCTTCAAAGGTATCCGCAGTTGCATCGTTGGTATCCACTTCCGTTGGCTTTTGAGTCTTTTCAGTTGTAGGCACATTTTTATTATCAACCGTTGATTTGTCAGTATTCGTAACGGGCTTTACATAGATTAAAGGTTTATTAAGCTTAGCAGTAAACTTAGTGAATACCTTCTTCATTGGTTTATGGTAATTTTTGTGTTTTGACTTAATTTTTTTAAAATGCTTTGATGTTTGATTGTTCAAAGGTACAGGGCAGAACATTTTTTCGTATGTAGTACCTCGCAGTATCTCGCACAAATTCATCATGTCTATAGGTGTTTTGATTTTTGGGTTAGTGATGCTTCCATTGATCATTGTATCCGGAGCTGGTCCGGCGGACTCAAATTCATTTGAGGAATTCTTTGGCTCCCTGTCGTTAGCTAATGTAGTCATCAACATACTGAATTCATCTGTGACTGTCATATTAATTTGTGAGTTTGTTACCCCTTGGTTTTGGCTGTTAGAATCTCCAAGCATTATTGTAATATCTGTTGGTTTGGGATTTGCAATCGACTCGTTAACTGCGTTTTGCGTGTCTTCATTGACATCTTCAGTTGGTTTAACATCGGGCACAGTATCTGTTACGTTTTCATCTGTGGGTTCGTGGCTGGCCTCAGTTGACACAATGTGTTCTTCCGTAGGTTTGATGGGAACTTCGTCTGCTGAAACATTGGTTTCGGTATCATTTGTTCCATTTATATCTTCTGTTGGCTTCGTGGTGTTTTCATCTATTGTTTTAAAGGTTTCCGTAGTAGGATTGTTGATATCTATTTCCGTTGGCTTTTGGGTATCTTCAGCTGTTGGCACATATGTAACGTCGACCATTGATTTTGGTTTAATAATTTTATTAAACTCAGTGCTTTCCTCCTGCATTAGGACATAGGAAGTTTGGGGTGTTTGATCGATAGCATTTTCAGTGGTAGGTTTGCGCGTGTCTTCAATTGGTTCATTATCGGCATCCTGGGTTGGCGTGAAGGTGTTGTTGACTGGTGGAATATCTGTTGCGGTCGACTCGTTAACTGCATTTTGCGTATTTCTATTGGCATCTTCAGTTGGTTGAACATGGGACTCAGTATCTATTGGTGCGTTTGTGTCCTCTGTAGGATCTTTGACGTTTTCATCTATGGGCTCATGGCTGACCTCAGTTGACACACCGTGTTGTTCATATTTAGGTTTGTAGGTATCTTTAATTAGCTGTTGGAAACGAACCTCGACTGATGCAACGTCGGTTTTATTATCGTTCATTCCATTTGTATCTTCTATTGGGTTCGTGATGTTTTCATCTAATGCTGGAAACGTTTCCGCGGTTGCATTGTTGATATCTACTTCAGTCGGCTTTTGAGTGTTTTCAGCTGTTGGCATATTGTCAGTATCTTCGACGGGCTGTTCATCGGTTGAAGGTTCAATATCTGTAGTAGTTAACTCCGTGCTTTCCTCCTGTGTTGGGCTATAGAAGTTTTGAGGTATCGGCTTGTAGGTTTTCACATTCGTTGGTAAATGCCACATTTGATTGTCTGAAGATACAGGGCAAAACAATGTTTCGTATACGGTACCTCGCAGTATCTCGCACAAACCTTGAATGTCTATAGGTATTTTGTTTTTTGGGTTAGCGATGTTTTCAACGATCTTTTTATCCGGTGCTGGTCCGGCGGACTCCAAGTCATTTGGAGGTGTAGACTCCTCGTCGCTAGCTAATGTAGTCATCAACATATCAGATTCATCTGTGACTGTAATATTATTTTGTAAGTTTGTAACTCCTTGGATTTGGCTGTTTGAGTCTCCAAGCGTTGTTATAATATCTGTTGATTTGGGATTTGCAATCGACTCGTTAACTGCGTTTTGCGTGTCTTTATTGACATCTTTAGTTGGTTGAACATCGGACCCAGTATCGTTTGAGTCCCCAAGCGTTATATTAACTTGTGTCTCCGACCCGATATGTATCGTGTCTTGATGGTCACTTAAAGTTAGATCTTGATTTTGCTCATCACTGACTTGATTGAAAGGCTTTTGTAGTAACTCGTTATTATTTACGTTGGTTACCGTACTCGTTTCTTGTGTTGGAATGAATTCTTGGGTTCCATCTTGAAATATGGTGGATTGAAATGTAGGTAAATCATGGGATTCATCTGATGTAGTATTGATGATTGATTCATATTCGGGCTCCATAATTGTATCTGTATATTCTTTGACAAGATCAGGAGCTCGTTCACGACTTTTGGACTTAGAAGACAAAATTTTCTGCAAAACAAAGTCGACAGCTCTTTTTGGCCAGTTGAATGAACTTTTTTTGTCTTCATCGTCTGGGCGGGTTCTTGTTTTAGGTCTGTAATTGCTGTGTAACTGTGGATTACATTTCGGCAGTTGTCCTCTTAAATTATTACGCCTTACAAATTTCTTATTCTCACCTTCGCTGAGCTCTTTCGCTTGTTCTGGATAAAAGACCCACGGTGACGAGACAACTTGGAGACTGCATTGTAGTATCACCATCCAATAAACAACTAAGATGAAATTGCAATAGTTAATTCTAAGATAACTTTTTTTTCTTTTAATTATTTATTAAAACAACTTTACTCACGCGGTCCAGTCCTCATGTTCCGTTTCACCATTTATCGCCCGTAGGTATATGCCATTGATCGAAGACATGCAATTTTCCACTGAAGCTAATTTGTAGGTAATTACTAATTATATGAACATAATATTCCATTTTTCATTAACGTGCAAGTAAAGTAGCCGTAACTAAAAGCCTACATATTAATAGAATATGTATTAGAATTCAGATATTTGTGAAATGTTATGAACCGTAAACGTGTGAACTAGATGTGTCTTGCAATTTTACATATCTGCGTAGGTACGTTTATGTATATATGAATGTAACTTCGATAGAGTTAGTCATTTAATTTTCTAAATAACAAATTATATCGATTGGGCATCAACATTAGCTACCTGCGTAAGTGTTATTCACATAATCAGTTATTTCTAGATTTCTCCATACCATAACGAATCAATTTATTTGTTAATTTTAATAAACCTTGGTTTTAATTATTTTTAGGTGTATAAGAATAACGCCGTCCTAACGCTTTTGTTTCTAGAAATAAATGCAGTTTTTAAACAGTTTGACGCAGGTATTTGATGTATCTGGTGTATTGGAGATAATCATCGAGTTTTTATATAGTGATGTTGCTCTAGATTTGTGGTGTGTGGTAGTTGGGTACATACGATTCACTACCTTCCTGAACCAACATCGCCCTTAAAAATGGCCTAGTGTGAAAAACTCCTGCATTTTGTAAAGGTAAGATGAATCAAAATGTTAAAATTATTAACTACGGTCCACGCGTCCAAAATTGTATTTATTTATATTATTCATATGAATAATTTATAGGTTCCACTTGCAACGCATCCTCGTAATCGGTTTAGCTGACCAATTAAGAGGAGTGACCGTGCAATCGATGCCACAAGCTGATAGCTGTCATATTCTTTTTTTAGGGTTCCGTACCAAAAGGGTAAAACAGGACCCTATTACTAAGCCTCCGTTGTCTGTCTGTCCGTCTCCAGGCTGTATCTCATAAACTGTAATAGCTAGGAAGTTGAAATTTTCAAAAAATATGTATTTCCGTTGCTGCTATAACAACAAATACAAAAAAAATAAAAAAAATATTAAGGGAGTTCCCTATACAATAAACGTGTGAAACCGCAAATTATAACTTTGTTATTTATATATTTGTGTGAACAACTAAGTTATTTTTTGCTGCCAAAAAATGTTTGTATTTTGGCTAGTTGTAGGTAATAAATATGTTAATTTTTTATAGATAATGGTACGGAACCCTTGCTGCGCGAATCCAACTCGCAATTGGCCGTTTTTTTTTTAAATGGAACAGGTGCAACATGAACGGTGAGTAAAGCCTCCTTGGTAATTTTAATTAATACTGGTTTACGAAAGGACATGTCTCGACACGTTTATTCGAGAGTGATTCTGTGTTTCAGTCTAGTGACCCCGTGCCCATGTTATTGGGTGAAAAACAATATGGCTGCAAAGAGTGTTACTTTCGAGATGACGTCAGATTAGAAGGTACCTATGGACAAAGAAGACATGCTGCAGGGACCCCAAATAATAAGTTACGAAGAGGACAGAGCCTATCCAGCGATGGAATAGTAAATAAATAAATTAGTCATCAAAACAAAAAAAAAGTTTGTTTACAGTTTTTACAATAAAATAAACAAAATCTGTTCCCACAGGCATCAGGGCGTAATGGCTGTAATTAAGACACGTGTTTTGTCAGCTTCGGCCGACTCCCCTCGAACAAACAAAGGTGGCGACGCTTCACATGTGTCGACGCGCCTTTAATAAAAATAACCGCAAACCTCGCCTGTAAGAAATGCATATATGTATGTACAGACGACAGCACATCAAGTTACCACAATCTGTCAAATTTCCGCAATAGATTTTCAACCTTATCACAATGGCGGTAAGTTAATATTTGATTGTACCTATACGTTGACCTGCTGTCGTCTGTACTTACTTACTTCAAAATTAATGATAGGCGATATGAGGTAGTCAAAATTAAAAACATTTTTTGTGGTTATAGGTATCTAGAACTTTTTATGGAACCTGTGAAACTGGCCGCTAATAAAATATAATATGTGCAAAAAGTTAGCATGTACTGACCTTCCCAAATAAAAATAAAAGAAAGATTAACTCCACAATCCTTTGACCTCCTTTCTCTACGAAAAGAAGTACAAATTAGAACTGTCAGATAGTTCAGCAGTATCTGCAGGGGTCAACAAGCCTATTGTGATCGGCATCGGCCGGCATACCGACCAATTATTATCGTTAGTGCATAGTTTTCGTTCCAACCGGGCATTCCCTACCCCTGAATATTCACAAAGCATCGCCCTAATTGCTCCTGGCATGCTGGAATATATAGCGAAACTGTCTGATGCTTCGTACATTGACGGGCTGGAAGGTAAGTTATGTGTTACAGAATAGTTCTGCCTTAGTAAACTTTGTAATGGATCGGCAACAATTTTTTTGTGTGTTTTGTTATAGGTAAATGACTTTTGATGATGTTGATTTTATGTGATAGTTGATAGATGTAATTCAATATTTGTAGCTATCGTTATAGTAATAGTTCACATGGCAATTTGGATTAATTCCTTTGATAAGTATCTAAGGTATACCTATGGTAATACGATACTAAAAAGTGCATTTCAATAATATCTACTTAATATTCATTGCACCGAAATTTGCGAAATTGTATAAGAAAATTATAGCACTTATTGTAATAGGTACTCATCTCTCATTTCTTGCAGAATCGTTAGTACATAGATATGTACGGTGATGTATCATGAAGGCGACTAAAAGCTCGTCATCATTTGTTTAAGACATGGCCGTTATCTGCAATATTCAGGTGATTGCAATTGCTAACCTCTGTATAAAGGAAAGTTCAATATCATTTATCATTCTGTAAGCTTACAGGACACAAACGATGGTAAGATTCATTCTGAACACTGCTGAAGAAACAAAATGTCATGGTAACATATGAAAAACTTCAGTATCCTGCCAACATGTAACTGCGATTACACTATAGTGGTAAATTCATGTTGTAACACATAATTAGCAAGTACAAGTTCTCAAGCCTGTGTAATGAACGTGTTAGAAATAACGCCAGCTACCGTGAATGTGGGAATGGGAATCGGAGCAATAAGTACCTACTCTGTTCTTGTTTTTGCTAAGAATAATTAGCGCTAACATGCGATGATTTATAACTAGCGGTGTAATGATTTAACGTCAACGTACGTTTCTGTCAATTTGGATCGTTCTGTTCATTTTGACAGATAATAAAGTTTGTGTGGTTGAAAGTTTTGACAAGATAAAAGTTTATTGCATGCAGTGATGAGCATTAACCTCTGCGCTTTAAAGCAAGAGTTTGATCTATTAAAGCATCAGCCTCACAGATAGATATTTTGACCACATGTTCTTGGACCAATTTTCGAAAATTTATGAGTAGGTAGATCAAAAAGCTTACTCCCCGGCGGGGAATCGAACCCCGGTCTCCCGCGTGACAGGCGGGGATACTTACCACTATACTACCGAGGATACGTCTTAAGGGTTGAAATTATGTTGACCTTTTTACTCGACTACCAAGAAGGGTACTGTTTTCAATAAGGGGGAGTCAATACATTACTCATCTACTTTACTCACAGTAATTTATGAATTTAAAAAATAACACTTGCAAATAATGTATGTATAATTGAAGTGTAGTTCAACAGCTTAGACTTTTGTCTTCACGAGAGCATTCAAGCATATTATTTGCTTAATTGGTATTGGAAAAGCTTTATAAATCAGAAGCTGTCCCCCCATACCAGGGCAACACTTAATTAGACAGAAACCAATAGCCATTTAAATATCTGAATACTCTAATTAAACGGAAATTAAATTAACTAGTTCATGATTAATTTATGAATTCTTGCGTTAAAGGCTCGCGTGTCGTGTCCTATTCCCATTAGGCAGATAATGAACAATTAACATCGACTATGAATATTGTCCAGTTCGGCTGCACATTTGTTCGTAGGCTTTATCGATAAGATGGACCATATCGATATCGAGATCGTTACGAGTCATGATTACGGTAAATTGTAAAACGATTTTTTTGTACGCTGTTTTATTGTTTGGGTGCATGGTTTGAGTAATAAATAGGATGGAGACCGGCCATGTTGGTATAGTAATTTCGCCAGTATTGGGCAACCGGGGATTTTTTGGGTTCGATTCCTGTTTCGGCCCAAAATAGCTTCGTGGGCTTTCGAAACTCTCACAAAGTAGNAGTTAATATTTGATTGTACCTATACGTTGACCTGCTGTCGTCTGTACTTACTTACTTCAAAATTAATGATAGGCGATATGAGGTAGTCAAAATTAAAAACATTTTTTGTGGTTATAGGTATCTAGAACTTTTTATGGAACCTGTGAAACTGGCCGCTAATAAAATATAATATGTGCAAAAAGTTAGCATGTACTGACCTTCCCAAATAAAAATAAAAGAAAGATTAACTCCACAATCCTTTGACCTCCTTTCTCTACGAAAAGAAGTACAAATTAGAACTGTCAGATAGTTCAGCAGTATCTGCAGGGGTCAACAAGCCTATTGTGATCGGCATCGGCCGGCATACCGACCAATTATTATCGTTAGTGCATAGTTTTCGTTCCAACCGGGCATTCCCTACCCCTGAATATTCACAAAGCATCGCCCTAATTGCTCCTGGCATGCTGGAATATATAGCGAAACTGTCTGATGCTTCGTACATTGACGGGCTGGAAGGTAAGTTATGTGTTACAGAATAGTTCTGCCTTAGTAAACTTTGTAATGGATCGGCAACAATTTTTTTGTGTGTTTTGTTATAGGTAAATGACTTTTGATGATGTTGATTTTATGTGATAGTTGATAGATGTAATTCAATATTTGTAGCTATCGTTATAGTAATAGTTCACATGGCAATTTGGATTAATTCCTTTGATAAGTATCTAAGGTATACCTATGGTAATACGATACTAAAAAGTGCATTTCAATAATATCTACTTAATATTCATTGCACCGAAATTTGCGAAATTGTATAAGAAAATTATAGCACTTATTGTAATAGGTACTCATCTCTCATTTCTTGCAGAATCGTTAGTACATAGATATGTACGGTGATGTATCATGAAGGCGACTAAAAGCTCGTCATCATTTGTTTAAGACATGGCCGTTATCTGCAATATTCAGGTGATTGCAATTGCTAACCTCTGTATAAAGGAAAGTTCAATATCATTTATCATTCTGTAAGCTTACAGGACACAAACGATGGTAAGATTCATTCTGAACACTGCTGAAGAAACAAAATGTCATGGTAACATATGAAAAACTTCAGTATCCTGCCAACATGTAACTGCGATTACACTATAGTGGTAAATTCATGTTGTAACACATAATTAGCAAGTACAAGTTCTCAAGCCTGTGTAATGAACGTGTTAGAAATAACGCCAGCTACCGTGAATGTGGGAATGGGAATCGGAGCAATAAGTACCTACTCTGTTCTTGTTTTTGCTAAGAATAATTAGCGCTAACATGCGATGATTTATAACTAGCGGTGTAATGATTTAACGTCAACGTACGTTTCTGTCAATTTGGATCGTTCTGTTCATTTTGACAGATAATAAAGTTTGTGTGGTTGAAAGTTTTGACAAGATAAAAGTTTATTGCATGCAGTGATGAGCATTAACCTCTGCGCTTTAAAGCAAGAGTTTGATCTATTAAAGCATCAGCCTCACAGATAGATATTTTGACCACATGTTCTTGGACCAATTTTCGAAAATTTATGAGTAGGTAGATCAAAAAGCTTACTCCCCGGCGGGGAATCGAACCCCGGTCTCCCGCGTGACAGGCGGGGATACTTACCACTATACTACCGAGGATACGTCTTAAGGGTTGAAATTATGTTGACCTTTTTACTCGACTACCAAGAAGGGTACTGTTTTCAATAAGGGGGAGTCAATACATTACTCATCTACTTTACTCACAGTAATTTATGAATTTAAAAAATAACACTTGCAAATAATGTATGTATAATTGAAGTGTAGTTCAACAGCTTAGACTTTTGTCTTCACGAGAGCATTCAAGCATATTATTTGCTTAATTGGTATTGGAAAAGCTTTATAAATCAGAAGCTGTCCCCCCATACCAGGGCAACACTTAATTAGACAGAAACCAATAGCCATTTAAATATCTGAATACTCTAATTAAACGGAAATTAAATTAACTAGTTCATGATTAATTTATGAATTCTTGCGTTAAAGGCTCGCGTGTCGTGTCCTATTCCCATTAGGCAGATAATGAACAATTAACATCGACTATGAATATTGTCCAGTTCGGCTGCACATTTGTTCGTAGGCTTTATCGATAAGATGGACCATATCGATATCGAGATCGTTACGAGTCATGATTACGGTAAATTGTAAAACGATTTTTTTGTACGCTGTTTTATTGTTTGGGTGCATGGTTTGAGTAATAAATAGGATGGAGACCGGCCATGTTGGTATAGTAATTTCGCCAGTATTGGGCAACCGGGGATTTTTTGGGTTCGATTCCTGTTTCGGCCCAAAATAGCTTCGTGGGCTTTCGAAACTCTCACAAAGTAGCCCGGATTCTAGAAGTTACACCCCCTGGGATGGCACGTGGAGCCGGTGTCCCCGATGAATATACTCAAAAACCACTTTTGTTAAAATTTTACGTCAGAGCCTACGGACGTAGTAGCCACGAGGATTTGGGCAACCCTTGGCACTAGGGAGTTCTTGGATGTTATTAAGAAGATTGAATGATATTGTTAGAACAGTCTTAAAGTCTTTATTTTAATTAGAATTAGTACACAGGCCTATTCTGCCTGTTCTTTGGTAAATAGAGTAGTTCTTGGTAATGCAAATTTTGCGTCACTATCAGTGTGGTAATTTGAGACCATAGATAATGTTAGCGATTTCATGTATATGACATTACAAAACGTCGGGTTGATTTTTATCCCCAATTTAACCCCTAACTATGCATCCTCGGTAGTATAGTGGTGAGTATCCCCGCCTGTCACGCGGGAGACCGGGGTTCGATTCCCCGCCGGGGAGTTTTTTTTAGACAAAAGTTTTCTTTTTAACTAGATTTCTAAAAACATCGGTTATTTATAACAAGATTCATTATGAAATCAAATCTTGTATCAGTCGATATCGATAAAGGTGACCCCTAAAGACCGCAGGTGTCAAAAATTAAAAACATTTCCAATATGCATGCATTATTCATCTGCATTGATTAGGATTTATTAATACAAATAGCGTTAAGAATTTTATTCTTCAACGCAATTAAAGTGAAATTATAATAATTTTGCATAGGAAAATAATAACTACTAAATTGCTTTTTGATGTCAGATGCTATATTTTATACCATTTATTTTCTTTACAGCGATTGCTTGTTTTTTTTTATTGTAAATTGAACGAGATCCAAACTCAAAACAAAATCATTCGCGACCAGAGACAAACTGCAATGACATTCAACCTCTCTGACTAGTAGATCTATGATAAAACCTAAGACTTTTCACACAAACAAAACTTTATCAATCTTCCACAAACAAAAAGACAGAAACTGAAAAAATACTCCAGCGAGGTCAACGAAATAGGACATCGCCCAATGGAACAAATAAGGAAAAAGATAAGATTAAAAACATCAAGCTCAAAAATGTTGCAGAAAATAATATTTGCGAAGGAAACTTTCATATCCGTCGGTGGGTAACTACGTCTTAGAGCACATAACTAACTGGATCCTCCATGCAAAAAAAAAACAGCTCTATGCTAAAAGCGTTCTGCCTCGCTACTTGATCGTGTTTGCGGGAGTTGCTAGTTTCCTGAAGTAATGGGCAGATAAGTGGGAATTTCGCCTCTTTTTCGGTGGATAAGCCTACACACTGCACACACAGTTTTGTACGTACCTAATGTAAATTGTTTAACCTAGTGTAATTAGTTTCTATGGGTAAAATGCCTGATTTTTTTTTTGATTTGATTTAAAAAAGTATAGTCTCCTATTGCGAGTCGAGACTCGAGGCAAAGCAACCAATAATAGTGGTAGCTTAACCTTACATTTTCGCACTTACGCACGCATACGACATAACTGTCAAAGGCAAGGATTTTGACGCACACATCAGGCACCGCAAAAACGTCTCCGGTTGGTCTAATGTTCTAGGCTCGGTGGGTAACTACGGGAATGAATTCAACTGTTTTAATCAAACCGGAATCTGATTATGCGACGTCAGATATGAAGTGGAGCAACGCGTTGGCTAAATAAAATTAACGTTTTAAACAGGTTATGCCGATTTGTGATATTGAATATTTGATGTATGGCAATGTTGTTTGCAATTTCCAATTGTGGAAACAAATGTTCAATAGAGTGATTTAAGCATTGATTGCATGTTTGTGTTCGAGATAGTAGTTGTGTTTCATTTGGACTGAACTTAAATAGATTAAAAAAAAAACTTGTAGGTTATAGGAATACCTCTCAGTTGTCATATTCTCGGTTCTTTTTCTTCGCGCAAAAAGTTCAAAAATCACCAGCTATCCCATTTCCCAATAAATCACAAAATTCTCTATTTTCATAAATTCACAGACACATTTCAGAAAGAAATATTTTCAAAAATGGAACAAACATAAACGAAACATCAAAACGCCATTCCCACTGTGGGTCATAAATATTTCAAACAGTATTCCAAATTCGACTCGGTCGCAACAAAAGAGTTCGGTAACACAATCCATAAACAAAAAAAAATAATAAACGTGTCATTGTTAAGTAAGAGTGGCACGCGCCCTTTGCGAAGGGGTGTAACGAAACGCGTGAGAAATTATTCCCACGGAAAGTGGTGGCCCCTCTCATTTCCATGGAATGCGACATTTGTATTGCGAATTGACGTTCTGTTCTAAATTTAAATAATGTTTGTTTTTTTTGTGAGTATGACTGGTGGAATTCGGTGTGACGTTGTGTGGTTTGCGTTACATTTTTATCATGCTCTCAATGCAAAATAAAACGTGTAAAATTGACACTCTTCATTACAGACTTAAACGTCTTTGAGTGCTTATAGCCACTATTTCTATCCCATTTTAACTAATCGATAAACCAAGCAACCGAAAAAACAACACTTAAAAACTTAAAACCGATCTCAAAACAACTCTTTGTCTGCGTAAACTACATAATGGCACTCAACGTTTGCTCTAAAAACTTGCTTTCAAACCATTCAGGATTTTGCTCAAGAGCATAATGAAAGTCAGTTTTGCAAATACTAAGTGGACGTTTACTGGAAGTACAGGCCTTTATGAAGTCAATAAGAGAATTGGCAGGGAGGCCCCTAACAATAGATTCACCGCATTGTCCATTTCGACGGAGGGCCTAAGCTAAGCGCCACTCAATTCAATTTAGTGCTGGTATTTAGCGCGGGAATATAACGGGGTGTACGATTTAGGATTCATTTATTCCTTATTGGATGATTTTCCAATCGTAATTTGTTTTGGGCGTGGATTTTGAAAAATATTTGTTTTTTTTTTTTCAGTTCAATTATTGGTTAGTCATGTTAAATTGTATACGTTTTATAGAAAACCAGCCAATACGTTTCTAGTGTGTGTCTGTCATAAATCAAGAACCGCTTTTACTGTTACTTGTTTCCCAGCAAAACTTTTATTTTTCATCGCACCAATTAATTCACTAAGTACAATTTTCTAATGCATCCGGTCCAAAGGTTGACATCAAATAAACGAAACCAGGACCTTTATTGAATGAATTTCTTTACGGGGATGAAATAGGATTACCTATATCCGCACTTTCATACAAGAATATATTTTAATAAAATCGAAAATATGTTGCTACCTGGGTTTCATCAGCTAAGTGCTTGCCCCAACAATATTTTTTCACAATTTTATGTTATCCGCGAGACGATATCAAATGGGAATCCGTTTTACGTTGATATTTCCACATGGCTATCAGTTCGTAATTATCGGGGCGTAGAGCGTAAATTAATTAAAGCAACATGAACACCGTATAACGACATGTTTTTTATAGTTCGGCAAGGATATTAATTACGCTCCTATTTTTATTTTATTATAAAATGGAGCGAGTTTATTAAACTTCCGTGAGTTATTGCTTGCACTGCATAAAAATACATTTATCACAAACTAGATAGCGGGAGGATAATGTATTTTTATCTCTCTTTGTAGGGAATTAAATAATATTTTTTATTCTTTAATAATATCTGCTGGACTGTCAGTTCTTAACTATTAGTACTGAGCAGTATTTATTCAGCTGAGCTGGCTTTATAAAGAAAATAATATTTTTTTGCATATTATTCGCTTGTACTATGTAATGACCATTAGACCTACAGAGCTAGTTTTAACTCCACACCCACGCATGCAGAAAATCGTAAACGTTACACTAAAGCCACAATTTAACCAATTTCACTGTTCATTTGGCGGCGCATAACAATCTGGAGTCCCAGTGGGCGGCCATTATGCTCGCTGCTTGAATGACGTCACTGGAATTAGAGCATCTGCGGACTGGGCGCCTGCAATCTCATGATACGAAACACTAGAGGCAATGGCAGACGTATTATCTACCCACAGTACCCACTCTTGATGCATTGCTTTACTCCTCACGTTAAAAGCACCGCATAACTTTGTTACTTTGTATTGACTCGCCGGAGCGTGAACCGCAATTTCGTATTATTTAGGTGTTTTCCTTTGTTTGAATCTGGGAAAGTGGCTGCTAGATATGCTTTGTAGAATGTTCCAGAGTTTTAGAATTAAGGATATACTCTGTGGTTCTAAACATGTTAGTTCGCTTTTGTAGTGAAAGTATGTGATTCGATTATTCCATGCCAGTGTACCTACTTAATTTAGATAAGGTTGCTTTGCCGCTGGAATTACCTTGCTTGTTGGTTACAAGCAAAGAGGTCTTTTGAAGGATGATTTTAATAAACTTGTCAACTTCACGATAAACCACTTATTCTGTGTATTATATTTCATCATCCACCTTTCTTATAACCAAAACTCACATGCCTTGCCGTTTTGTTTTATCCACAAATAAAATTCCATACAATACGTCGGTTAAAAATTTCAGCAGCACAATGCGTATTACAGGCTACACTGAGCATTTCATGAATAAACTGTTATTCCAATGCGTTGGTAGCACGTCGGATTGCGGACTTGCTTGTTTCTGCCCGATGCAATGTCTAATGCATTCCAAATATTGAGATTATATCCGCGTTATTGGAGGAACTTTTATTTGAAATGCCAGATTTATTGGCCTGCTTGCTGTTGTTGTTCTGTAAGAATAGGTACAAGTCAGCGTAAGAAATGTTTTGCATCAATGATAGAACGAACAGACTTTGGCTTTCCAAACGTGGCTACCGTGAATGACAGATTGCAGCATATCTACAAAATAGAATGAGCCTTAGAGTTGTGTTTTTTTCTATTTAATAGATAAACAAAACAATAAATTTCAGATATTTTTAGAAAAAAAAGATAGATTCGGTCTGTAAAAAACCACCCTTGAATATTAACTGCAAAAACGCCCCTTCATTAGTTTGCAACTCGAAGACCACGGGGAGAGCAGTGGACTAGACATTTTATATTCCTCACCAGTTTCTTTGGAGCTCTGCACTTTAAAGTTTTTGCTCTTTTATTATAACAACATTGCTCAGTTGGAGGGACCGGGGGAGATCTGAATAGACTGGTTGTGTTTAACTAATGATGTTGGTGAAAGATGAGGGGTATTTGTTAAAGGACTGACTATATTAGGTACTGTTAAAGCTGGTGTCACAGTAAGTTTCGCGTGTCAAGTCGGGGAATATTAATCGTAGATCGTCAAGAAATATCGTAGCTATTGGATTTACTAAATAATGATTGGCATCGGTTGGTGGAAGCTGATATTTAGTTGATTAGGCTTTGAGTTTGAGTAAGTAAAAGGTCATTGACATTGGCTTACTTACCTAAAGTAAGTAATAATACTTTCTACTGAGATTTTAATTTATTTTGGTGGAATGCTCGCGCACACAGGTGTTAAATTAATTCTTAATTGCCACAAATGAGAGCAATTTCATCTACGGATATTAATCCATTCAACACTTTCTCTCATACCAGTTCCTCTAATTAATACGGATATTGAAATTTCTATCGGATATCCATTATGGCTAATTAAACTGACGTAACCGAAGTCGTAATGTAAATATTTACGACACATAAAAAAAATGTTTACAGTTTATTTAAATGCATATTCGTTTACAATGTTCATTATTATGGTAATTTGATTATGTGTGTTTACTTTTTAGTTTTTTGTATGTATTTTTTTCTTTCCCATAATGTTGGTCGTAAATTGGTCGTTGAGAGATAGTTGTAAATAAATGGTCGCAGTCATTATTGTGTTACGGCTGTTGCGGTGACCGCTGGCTGCGTGGTGGCCACATTTCTTGTTTTATAGCCGGGTACAAGCAATTCGGCTAACAAGTGAAGTTTGGGAGCGGGTATGGGGAAGAGCGGGAGCGATTTTGTCATACAAAAAAAAAGAATGGGTAAAATGAGCTTTTTGTGAAGAGAAATAGTGATGTTATTAATGTAATTATCATGAAGTTTAAATGTATAAAGAAATATGTGTATAATTAAAAAAATTAATAATTAAATCAAAAAGTTATCATTCTTTCGGAATTTCAGTTTGATTGGTTTTTCAACCTTATCATCTGCCAAGCATTTTTTGCAGTCAAGGTGTGATTAGCTAGAAGCCAATAGAATGCAACTGATCACCAAAGCTTAACATGAAGCGATAGCCCGTCTTAGGACAAGATGCTAGATATCCTAAGGCCAGACTACGCATAACAACTGCTGAAGATGCAAAAGTTGCCAATTTAAAGATGTGGTAATATTCGGCAAGACCCGCCTCTGTTCTTACTAAGGTCTCGTCCCAATCGCGAGCTGTGTTCAATTGTTCGGAACGGTTTAGTTGGTATGTTGAGTTAATACGAGCCATTGTTTATGTACTCCCATGTTTATGCACTTATGCACGCCTCCAGTTTATTGCCGTGACTCCGAACATCAATAAAACGCTAATACGACGCTTTGTTACTACCTCATTATTTACTTATTGTACGGGATATTATTTTAAACCCTTGTGACAACTTTATATGTTCGTAATAAAAATATTATCGGTTTCAGTTAGCCTATTTTCATCGACAACATAAACGTACGATTTTTAAACAACTGTTAAGGTTAAAAGTTGCATATGAAAATTCATAGTAAATAAACAGTTGTTTTAAGAAAACTGAATTTGAACTCTAATTTTGCGATGTTTTTGTGTCTATGGAGATTTTAGCTGCATAGACGTTGATGTTTTAAACATTTAGACTAAAGAAGAATTAAAGATTAAAGAGTTCTCTACCGAAAATGTTACTGAAGTTCTTATTATTATTTTTGTTTACTAAAGTAAATGAGAAAAGTTAAGCAATCTGCTAATAGTCTGTTCTCTAATCAACACCATATTATTTTTATTTATTGACACACAGACTACTTATTCAAAATTTCCTGTATGGAATGCGATATCTAATTAATATACCATAAAAGCAGTCATGTAGAGATGACAGAAGTCGTAAGTGTGTGTAGATACTTATACCAGTTCGTAAGAAATAAAATATTTTTATTTATTTATTTATTTATTATACTTTTTGCACATGTATTATACAAATAATGTACAAAGGCGGACTTAACGCCTTAGGCGTTCTCTACCAGTCAACCTTTAGGTGGAGTTGAAATGGCATGGCAGGTGCTCAAGCACTGAATGAACGACACAATAATAAGAACAAAACATACCGAAAATACTCTACTTACATATACCTATTATATCTACATATAAATAATACAATATTAACATATACATATAAGCATAAATATATATATATATATATATA
>NWSH02000560.1:12358554-12370300 GCA_002382865.2 Heliothis virescens
TCATTCGCCATACAAAGTTTCAACCCCTATTTCAACCCCTTAGGACACGAATTTCAAAAAATCCTTTCTTAACACGCGTCAGAGTCTTAAGATGAACCTCTGTGAAAAAAATCAGCTTTATAGGTTCACGGGTTTGGGCCGTGCGATGTTGAGTCAGTGAATCAGTCAGGACTTAAGTTTTATTTATATAGATAGAAGACGAAGATAGAAGAAGAAGAAGAAGATAGAAGACTACTCGACGCACCCGGATAAAAAGAAACCCTTCCTCGATAAATGAGCTATCCAACACTGAAAGAATTTTTCAAATCGGACCAGTAGTTCCTGAGATTAGCGCGTTCAAACAAACAAACAAATAAACTCTTCAGCTTTATAATATTAGTATAGATTAAATACTCTTAATCAACAACAATATTTATTATTTATTTGGATAAAGATTAATATTATTACGTTGCTACAACTCTTAACAAATAATGCATTCATTTCCACCAAAGATTACCATAAAAACGGTTCTAGAGAGTTAATCTTAAAAGATAGACATATACTGTCGCGGACATTTTTTTAGGTCATTTCAAGAGGAATAATTCTTTCGTACATATATTTTTGGTATCTTGAACCGTTTTCGCAGCGAACGCAACGAAAGCCCTCACGGATGAATAATTTTTCCCGTTTTTTCCACATTTACCATTATTTCTTCGCTCTTAATAGTTGCAGCGTGATGTTATATAGCCTAAAGCCTTCCTCGATAAATGGGCTATCTAACACTGAAAGAATTTTTCAAATCGGACCAGTAGTTCCTGAGATTAGCGCGTTCAAACAAACAAACAAACAAACTCTTCAGCTTTATAATATTAGTATAGATTTCTTTTAGCTTTTAACCAACGACATGGGGACCTGCCTACAAGATTGGAAATAACATGGTGTATACTGAACTATGCTTATCTCAGTAACTACAGATACAATTTGGAAGAGTATTTCAGTGTTAGATAGGCGTTTTACTGTATAATACTATGGGCTACTGTGTATGCGGTTGCACGACATAGTTCCAAAGGGACGCGGCTAATACCACAGAAGATGCTAGTTATATGCATACCAGGTATCAAAATATATAAACATAATTAGGTGACATATTTTATTCACATCCACACAAATCTCCACTATTGTTGAGTATCGTTATCAACTAAACCTAACTAACATTAGTTAGGATTCATTAGCACATACTGAACCAATAAAAGGCTGGAGCAGTATACATTTAGTTTATTAGGCCAACAGGGGCGTAGGGTTCACAATGACTAAGTTAGTCTGGTTATTGTTTGGGCTGGTGGTAGCCACACAGGCTTTAAGTGGTAAGTCGATATTAATTTAATATAATTCTTTTTTGTTCTTTTTTTTATAGCATTTTGTACCGTCCTACTGCTGAGCACAGGCCTCCTCTCACATTGAGAAGGATTGAGCGTTAATCACCACGCTAGCTCAATGTGGGTTGGTGATTTTAGACTTTATAGTCCAGGTTTCCTCAAGATGTTTTCCTTCACCTTTTATCAGCCTAATATTAATGTTAATAATACTTATTTTTAGACTAAGAGACACTTCGAAAATCGGCACTCAAAATATTTCCTAGCCTTCTGTTACTAGTGAGTTCCTAAACTCATTGTTTTAAGCTGCCTTTTAAAAAAGTCGCTTCTATAACCAAGTTTTTTCCCTTAAAAAAATTGTGCCAGCGTTGCTGGGACTTCAAAAAATTTACTGCATATTCGCATTTAACAATCGTATTGCCTTATATCAATTATTTAACATAAAATATAATATACTAGTTAATTACTGCAGAATCACCTACTAAAGTACATATTTCTGTCGTTTAAGTTTCGCTAAGAAGTGTCTGTTTAATTATAGACACGTGAGACGTAATTATAATCAGCTTTGTCTTGGGGATGACAGCGCGTCTGTGCGGCCTTTGATACGCACTGGTGCTTGTTTGATTAAACCCCCGCGTTTAGATAGGCCAACACGCCCAACACATGTACAGAAATACAATTGAAAGTAAATATAAGACTTTAGTAGGCCTAATTACCATTTCTTCTACCGGTAAGGAAATAAGGATGCTTGCGGAACCTTGCGTAATTTTCTTCGCAACTTAATTTCATGCCAACTTCTCTGTATGAGAGGAGACCTGTGCCTAGCAGTGGGACGAAAAAAAAGCTATTAAAAAAATATGTCATACGTATGAAATAAATGATTGGTATGATGATTTCTCATATCTACGGAATGTTTGAACCTTGCATTTTTGATGTATGGTTAGATACTGTAAATCCCTTTGAATTGATATTGTTCTTTGTTATAAGTTTTGTTAATATTTTTAGTGAAAAGGGAAATCAAAGAAAAGAAAAATCTCGAAACTGTCAATAAACTCAAATGGCCTAGTCAATACCACTTAAACGCGACGCGTATGTCGCTTACTGATAACGTCATTGAAAACTATGCCATATGGTAAGCATTTTAGAGCCATTTTCTATTAACAATTCAAGTTTTCTTCAGTGAAACTAAGTTACAGTTTCATTTTCATGTAGAAAAAAATAATATTATTTGCTTTCTAAAGTTTATTGAGTTCTTTTCTAAGTATGTTTAGAGTCTTCATTGATTAAAATATTTTTGAAGTCACGATACAGAAGGTTTAACTTAAACTGTGGTTTAACTTACTAATGTGGGGAAACTTAGGCTGAGTTTTCTCACGTGTTTTAAAACGAAGCGTATATGCGTGACCAAAATCCTGTCGCATCTATGAAAGCGCTGTTAAACAATATATAATTATAAATTTGTATGTTTTTTTTTTATATTTTAGGAGAACGTCAAGGCGATCCAGAATTGATTACAATAATGGCCTCGTGAAATCGTTTGTGCCAGCCAAGAACAAACAGTTCCCTTATGGTCTAAAGTATGAGGTGAATCTCATTTAAGATATCAACTTTGCTAATTTTTACAATAAGTAATCATCATCTTCAATATTATTATTTTTTTAAATATAGAAAACACACTTTTTAGGGTTGCGTAGTAAACTAGGAACATAGTTTCGCCATGTCTGTCTGTCCGTCCATCCGCTGATAATCTCAGTGCTGTTAGTGCTAGATAGCTGAAATTTGGTACCGATATGTATATCAACAACACCGGCAAAGTGCAAAAATAAAAAGTGTAAAAAAAAAGTTTAAAAATATAAACTTTGCTAATTTTTACAATAAGTTATCATCGTCTTATTTTTTTTTTTGTAATATGGGACACACACTTTTTTGTATTTAGAAATCACCAAATCATATAATCTACACCCGAAGACAATGTCAGATTTCAGGTAATTAAAACCTAAAACCTACTTTTTTCCTCTATCAATCACCGCAATGGAAGGTCAGGTGAACTTCAGAAAGAAAAGTGTTACCCATAATTTTAGCCATTTAGCCACGCCGCGTCCTGAAAGAGCTCCTTTCAGCACCCGAATAGATCCAGTGTGTCAGCTTCATGCAAACAGATATTTTTGGCCGTGAAGAAGAAACAAACACAGCCACTTTTCATTCCATCGCCTTCATCCTATGTATGTCATCCTACCCGAATCTGTAGAATGTTACCAATGAAAACCTGCCGCTATTATGATAAGGTTGAAAATCTATTGGAGAAATTAGACAGATTGTGATAGGTTGACCTGCTGTTGTCTGTATAATACTATTTTATTACAGATCCGTCCTGAAGCATTAGAGAACCAAGAAGTGAAACTGGTATGCAATGTTATAGAAGGAGAGGTAGACAATAGGCAAAAGCTTATGACTATTCTACCCGATGCTGATTACTTTGAATATGACGGTAAGTTAAAAATGACCAATTATTTAAAAACAGGAATAAAGATTCAAAAGTGATGCACTTTTAAGCCTCATGTTCATGGTAAAAGAAAATTGCAATAGTTGATTAACATTTTTGATGAGCTACAAAAATGTTGCTGGAAACGAGTTCTTTGATTTTTATCATCACCTTTGCAACACACGCAACACACATATTGGTAGCAACCTGTTGCTCGACAGCTCGACAACGTGTTGAAGCAACTGTCTAGAAACACAAAGATTTACTATGAATACGGGGTTTTATAGTCGACTTTACACCTTTACATAACCCATGATAATGTTGCCATGACGTCAAATCAAATTTTCTCTTTCTGCATAGGCATGTGTACTGGCCCTGCCCTTCAATGTGATTCATATGTAGTCTATTCTCTAAGAGAGAGGTTACACGATCAGTCTGGCGTCAGTCCATTCCATCAGTCTGGTCCAGAATGTACCGTGTTTTTCGTCCGTCAGTCTGGCATCAGTAATATCGGGACACCTTTTTTTTTTTTTTTTTTCACACACGATCGGTTAGCCCCATGGTAAGCTATTAATAATTAGCTTGTGTTATGGGTGCTAACACAACTGATAAACTAAATATAATCAGTCAAAACACGGTACATTCTGGACCAGACTGATGGAATGGACTGACGCCAGACTGGTCGTGTAACCCCTGTCTAAGTGTTGATACGAGATCCTTCATAGGAGATGAATAATATGGGTGTAATATTTTCAATAATATAGGTGATGATTATTATACACAGTACCTTATTCACATATTTTCGTCTCATAGGTGAGGATCTGATGGATGACAAAGACTGCGTGAGATTCGTTAATAAACAAACTGACTCACAGGAGACCCTTTGGGCTGAGTACAATGCAGATGACAAAGCTTGGGTTCCTGTCAGGTAAAAGCTTGTATTTTCATTAAAAAAATAATCTATCCTTAAATAAGTTTTTGAAAAATAACAGCGTTTTCACACTAGCGTTGTTACTCGGAAAAATCTTGTGGGAAATCTCGTGTGCAAGCGCTGTAAAGCAGCCATTTTTTATGCAGACCATTGGTCTCGCCTAAGCAACGTATTACTTGATTTATTAGGACTTTATATCTTTAACTATTTTTTTTCAGATACGAAGTCTTGGAATTCAACCCCTGGTTGGGATCGAAGGACAAACACGAAATCTGGGATTTCTCCGATTACGTCAAAGCTTTCTCCTTCCGCAGCGTTTTCGACTTTGAAAAATGTAATTGTCATAAAAATTAAAATCAATTATATTATAAAAAATAATAATAAACATTTAACCAATTGTATGTTGTACAGATGGTTGTAATGACGCTGTTACTCACACCCAAGATAGTGAGGAAGTAACAAAACATTTGCTGTTCATGGATGCTGAGAATGACAAACATGTCGACCATGTCTTTAAAGCGTAAGTATTTTTTATTCACAAAAATAAATGGTAATAATATAGGTGTTTATATGTACCTACTTATTATTTGACTTCTTCAATTTCAGATTCAAAAATACCCACAACAGGAAATACTCTGATGCCAACGAGCACGCTATGAGAAGGAGTCTATTCAAGAGGTCCATGAGGTATGCAAAATATTATTAGTTAAAGAAAATACCACCTTTCATGATTAAATTCCATGTTTAATTTACAGACAAGTTATTGAAAACAACCGTCAAAACAAAGGTTTCAAACTCGCTATCAACCAATTCGCTGACAAGACACCTGAAGAAATGAAAAGGTACATGGGTCTGAAAAGACGCCCTGAAGGAAAAGTTGGAACCATACCTTTCCCTTACGATGAAGCAAAACTGAATGAGATCTCCAGTGATATACCTAAAGAATATGACGCCAGGCTTGAGGGTCTTGTGACAACCATTAAAGGTAAGTATCAACACATTTTCTACTATTACCACGAGATTTAGAAGAGGTTTTAAGTTACATTGAATACTGAAAGATCCAGTCTGTCTGTCTGGTTTTAAATAAAATTTTGTACTAAGATAGTGTAGAGTTGTAGAGCTAGAGAAAGAAGGTGGGTTTATTTTTTTTCCGGGTTCGGGAGGCAATTAGTTTATTTGAGACGCGGACGTAACCGAAGAAGATAGCTAATAGGATTCATAGTTACTGCACAGATGTGTTAAATAGGCAGGATGCGGATACACGAGATCATAATAAATATTTCGAAATAGTTAAAATAACTGCTTTCATTGAACAGACCAAGAAGATTGCGGTTCTTGCTGGACCTTCGGAACTACCGCTGCAGTGGAAGGAGCTCTGGCGCGTATCAATGGTGGAAAACTGATGGCTTTGAGCAACCAGGCTCTCCTTGACTGCGCTTGGGCGTATGTATCTGAAATCAGCAAATTTTTTTTTTTAACAGGAGTTCCGATAAAACTATCTAAGTATTTTTCATCAACCATACCCGCACACTGCAGACTTCAAGTCGACCGGTAGTTTGTACAATGATGGCTTGATGAGGTATTTTGCCGGTATAAGATCGACAAGAACATCGATTGGATTCACAATTTTCTTCAAAAAAAGAATTGGCGTACCAGCGGACCAACTGCTGACTGTTTAGTCTGTAGTGTGCGGGAACACTTAGAATAACCCTTTGATTAAAGTAATTTTTGTCTGAAAAGGAAGAAAACCCAAATACCAAACGATACCTCTAAATCAAGTGTCACTATTAATAAAACCTAGTAGTCCAATAACAAATGGCATCCACTTGAAACCACCACGGCAACTTAAACAAACGTTCACAATACACAGTTTCGGAGCCGACGGCTGTGATGGTGGTACTGACAGCGATGCCTACGAGTGGATGATGGAGCACGGACTGCCGACTGTAGCAGAATATGGACCGTACATCAACCAGGTACGTGGTGAAGGAACGTCACAGAAAACTCGCTAGTCATCTGTCTAGTCATTGCCCAACTATTATGGGGTCGAGTTCCAGTCTCATTGATGAAGTGAAGTGTTTAACGGCCGTTCCCAATAACCTATCTAACTCTGTATTTGCTTACCAGAGATAGGAATTTGACATTACTTGTATGGGGTCAATGTTAAAATTCTATCACTAGTAAGCAAATCCAGAGATAGACAGAATATTGATTTCCGCAGTTGATGGAGCGACTGCCTATCTGACCTCTTCAACTCGGTGTCAGATCAAAGTTTTAACCAAATATACCACAATTGTATTAACTCCAAAATATGGTAACAGGAAGCAAAAACATAAAGTTATGGAGTAAACATGGATGCGTCTTAAATAGACCCATGGTTTGATTCAATAGTGTTTTTTTTTTCAAAATTTGATAATTGTGATTATTACTTTCATAAAATTAAAACTACATTAATTTTGAAATGTATTTCCTACCTGATTACAGGATGGCGAGTGTAACATCTTGAACATGACAAAGACTTACCCTATTCGTGGATACGTGGATGTCACCCCCCGGAGTATTGGAGCGTTAAAGGTAAGCTCGATAATTCTATGTTATCAACAGACTTCCCAAAAACGAGGTTCTTAAATCTGATGTATGTTTTTTACTTGAAACTGGTGTTTTGGAGAAAATGGTTAAATAATATATAGCTCCAGTTTCACAGGTTTCACTTAAAGTTCTAGATACTGACATACTGCAAAAAAAAATGTTTTTTAATTTTGACAACTTTCCTTTGGCAGTATCTGTGAAATTGGCCGATAGTCTAGTGTTTAGAAGAATTTTAACAAACAATAAACTGTACCTAAAGTTTTTTAAAGAGCAATGATGAAACAGTCTTGCTTCTGTAAGTTTTTTAATATCAAAAGAAATTATTTTAAACATTAATCAAACGCCAGCAGGTCAACCCAATCTGTAAAATTTTACCAATATTGAACATTGACCTTCTACTATTGTGATATGGTTGAAAACAGGGCCGGATTAACCTGTCATGGGCCTGTAGGCAATACAATTTTCGGGCCCCTTTTCTTACCTACTCTGACTAAGGAAATCTTGTGATGTATTTTTTTGCCTTCTTCCCACATTCCTTAACATTATTCCCGATCTAGGCATGGATGACATGACGTCCTAACGCGGATTGGCTTGGCTCCGTGTTAGTACAGAACGAAGTTACCCGCGCAGCCCACGCGTAGAGTACGTGTACGTTTGTCTAGTCAGTCTACTTCTATTAAGAGTTTAAACACACACAAAGCACAAAGTTTTTCCAAATCGCTGTCGTAAAACGCTCCTGCCTAATGGCATCCAACGAATCGGGGATTTCCTCAACGTAAAACGAGATAAACCGTCCAAACGCGTTCCAAATTTATTAAATCCGTGTTTTTAAACCTTTTTCATGGCGAGGGGTCTCGCCATGAAAAAGGTTTATTTTTTCTATGAAGAAATATTTCGCGACCCCCCTGTATTTGAAGACTTACAATTTTCACATACTCCAAACCAAAAGTTTTTCAAACAGTGTTTTTGAACGCTTTTAAAGAGGAGTTGCAAAAGTTTGGGAAATACCATGCGGAAATGCCAAACGCAAATTGACCAGGTCGCAGTAAGTCCAAATCACAAAATGTCTACATTCAGTCTTCGTCTCATACAGTTGCGTAGCGTGGCTATACGCCACCGGGGGCGGAAGACAAATTTACCGCCCTCGACTTTCGATGTAGTATAATATGCAGAAGTGCATCTAGCCTTTAATAACGTTGTGGGCACATCATAAATGAGAAGAAAAAGTTTGGAAAGTTAAAATAAACAACTTTTTTTTAGTAACACTGTATTGGTTTTTGGCAAATCCCAAAAAATATACATCGTGTAGCCTCAGAAGGCGCAAGTGAGAAAAGCGTGTTTTTTTTTAAGTTTGGAGGAAAATGCACGAGCAGGAAAAGAACGTGCGACTTTTTTAAAAATGCCCTCAAGTTGTTCTCAGGGTATCAGAGGACTAAACATAGAAAAACAGTAGGATGTAATTGGAGGATGCGAGCGAAGCGAGCGCGATTTTTTTAGTTTTATAGCCAACAAGAAGAACAGGAAGTAACTAGAGGACGCGAGCGAAGCGAGCGCGATTTTTTTGCAAAAATCGGGTTGCAACCTGTCTTTAAATAATGTAAAAATGAGAGTAACTTTGAAAAGTTCAGTGCGATTGTAATTTTCTGGTAATGATTCAGGGGCCCCGGGGCACTGCCCCGGCTAGCTCCTTCGTAGCTAAGCCACTGGGTGTATGTGAAAGTCGTACGTCTTCAAACACAGAGCACACTAAAACTTTTTTTTAATTTACCTTATAATCGCAAAAGTCGTATCACATATTGTAATTAAAGATTACGTAGGTATTTCAAAAGTTTATGAACTATTAGGCTACAAATTATTATAACGCTACGAAAGCTTACAGAAAGCACCCAACGAATCGGGAATTCCCCCAACGTGAATGAAATCCAGTTGCGTTCCGAAGGATTATATTAGTTCTAATATTAGATATAGATTAGATGGTTTTGTATGTATAAAGTGTTACATGCGTTGAAAAACAAGAATAGTTTTGTTGATTATCATTTTAGTTCGATCCATAAAACTTTTTTTGCGGACTGTATTGCTGTAGGCGGGGCCCCTGTCGGTGCTGGGCCCCTAGGCAGTTGCCTAATTTGCCTTAAGGTTAATCCGGCTCTGGTTGAAAATGTATTTAAGAAATTTTACAGATTGATGTAGGTTGATGTGCTGACGTCTGTACTCTAACGACCGTTCCCAATAACCGATCTATCTCTGGATTTGCTTACTAGAGATAGGAATTTGACATAACTTGTAATTAATGCCAAAATTTTATCTCTAGTAAGCAAATACCTACGGAGATAGATAGGTTATTGGGAACGGCCGTAAATATACTTAGCATTAATACAAACTTCAATTATAGGTTGCCCTAGTGAACCATGGTCCTCTATCGGTAGCTGTCGACGCCAGCGAAGCATTCAGTAAATACTCTTCTGGAATTTTCTACGATTCTAATTGGTAAGCCTTTTACTTAAGGATATTTATATTATGCATAACGGATGAAAGCCCACTAAGACGAAAAATAAGTTCATTCTTTAAAATACATAAAAACCGGCCAAGTCCGGGTCCGCGCATGAAGCGTTCCGTACCACCTATGAAAAATGAACGTATCTATTACCTGCAACCAGCCAAAATACAAATATTTTTCGGGCAGCAAAAAATTACTTTTTTTTTAATAACAAAGTTATAATTTTTGGTTTTACACATTTATTGTATGGGGACCCCCCTTAATCTTATTTTTTTTAATTTTTAGTATTTGTTGTTATAGCGGCAACGGAAACACATCATTTGTGAAAGTTTCAGCTTTCTAGCTATCACGGTTCATGAGATACAGCCTGGAGACAGACAGACATCGGAGTCTTAGTAATAAGGTCCCTTTTCACCCTTTGGGTACGGAACCCTAAAGAGAAATAGTTTTGTTTACGAACACAAAATGTTTTACAATAATACATTCCTTCATATTCCAGTAGACAACTGCCGGACAACATGAACCATGAAGTGACTCTGGTAGGGTTCGGCGAGCGTGATGGAGACACCTTCTGGATCCTGAAGAACTCCTGGGGACCCCAATGGGGTATCGACGGCTACATGTACATCTCCTCTAGGGACAACACCTGTGGTGTTGCTACGGAACCCACCTACGTTGTATTCTAAGATTTTAGCTCTATATCGATGATTCAACTGACTGACGACTACAATCGCGAGAAAACGGCACTGATCGATTTGTTTTTGTATGTTAGCAATTAATTTTAAAAGCACGTGGAATATTTATTCACTTTTGTAAGTAATAAATTCATTGAATTATTTTTGTTTTTTATTTATTTAATACTGTTTGGATAAGTGGCGAAAAAGATAAGCAAATCCGGCAAAAAATAAACGACAATGTGCAAATCCAAAATGTGAAAATTGTGACGACCAAGCGAGGGTAGTTCAAAAATCATGCGTTTTAGGAAGACTTATCAGTCCACCCGTGACCACGGTCGGTGCAATTCGACCAAAATGTCGCACACTGGGGCAAGGTACCCTTTTTGTTGGCATTAAATATGTTTCTTTGCTAAATTGCTTCTAAATACGAATAAGATAATATGAGTAATTAGAAATGAAAATGTAATCGGAATCCCACCAAAAACATTCTGTAAAAAACTAGCCAATTCTCGCTGAAGCTGCTTGTTTATCTCTAAAAAGTAATGAAATCTAGACAAAGTCGTGCTGAGTCAAAGGATTCTTACGGCGATTTCTTTACTATTATTATAGTTAATGCTATATGACTGGCTGTTGATCATTCTTTAAACGTTAGTGAGTACAAGTCAACGGCCAGTCATATAGCATTAACTATAATAGTAAAGAAATCGCCGTAAGAATCGCAATCCGCAAAAAATAAACGACAATGTGCAAATCCAAAATGTGAAAATTGTGACGACCAGCGAGGGTAGTTCAAAAATCATGCGTTTTAGGAAGACTTATCAGTCCACCCGTGACCACGGTCGGTGCAATTCGACCAAAAATGTCGCACAACTGGGGCAAGGTACCCTTTTTGTTGGCATTAAATATGTTTCTTTGCTAAATTGCTTCTAAATACGAATAAGATAATTATGAGAATTAGAAATGAAAATGTAATCGGAATCCCACCAAAAACATTCTGTAAAAAAAACTAGCCAATTCTCGCTGAAGCTGCTTGTTATCTTAAAAAGTAATGAAATCTAGACAAAGTCGTGCTGAGTCAAAGGATTCTTACGGCGATTTCTTTACTATTATTATAGTTAATGCTATATGACTGGCTGTTGATCATTCTTTAAACGTTAGTGAGTACAAGTCAACGGCCAGTCATATAGCATTAACTATAATAGTAAAGAAATCGCCGTA